>CAUZLF010000391.1:0-185576 GCA_963580285.1 Lucinisca nassula | reverse complement strand
AAGTGGGTTATGTTCAAGAGAATCTATTAGTAATGATGGCCCCCGCCCAAAGGTACTTGAAGAAATAGATGGGCTGCGTGATGCTCCCACGCAGAGCTGAAACCGACTGCACACGAGTACTGGTAAACCGCTTAGAGGATCTAAGCCTGCCCAGGCAATGCGGTGCGAGTCGGACACTCCATGCTTATGAACACTATTAGGTGACTGGTCTTGTGATGTCATTTTATCTCATTGTCGGGTAAAAGTCCCGAAAAATTGGAAGCAACGTCTCCAAAATGACATATACAGTATTGACGGGGACGTTAAAACTCAAAACAAACAAACAAAATTAGTAATGAAATTAAAATTCTCTCCCTCCATTCTCTCTCTCTCCTCTCTCTCTCTCTCTCCTCTCTCTCTCTCTCTCTCTCTCTCTCATGAAATTAAAATTCTCTCCCTCCATTCTCTCTCTCTCTCTCTCTCTCTCTCTCTCTCTCTCTCTCTCTCTCTCTCTCTCTCTCTCTCTCTCTCTCTCTCTCTCTCTCTAGTTCAAATGGAAGGCGGGCTATGTTCAAGTGAAGCTACTAGTAATGAAATTGAAATTCTCTTTCTTCATTTCTCTCTCTCTCTCTCTCTCTCTCTCTCTCTCTCTCTCTCTCTCTCTCTCTCTCTCTCTCTCATTATCTCTGTCTCTTGTCTGTCTGTCTGTCTGTCTGTCTGTCTGTCTGTCTGTCTGTCTGTCTGTCTGTCTGTCTGTCTGTCTGTCTCTCTCTCTCTCTCTCTCTCTCTCTCTCTCTCTCTCTCTCTCTCTCGTTTCAAATGGAAGGCAGGTTATGTTGAGGTGAATCTACTTGTATTGAAGTTGAAATTCTCGGTCTCTCTCTCTCTCTCTCTCTCTCTCTCTCTCTCTCTCTCTCTCTCTCTCTCTCTCTCTCCAGATCAAATTTAAGGTGAGTTAGGTTCAAGTGAATCTACTAGTTACACAAAAATATTTTCAAAGCAGTAAAACAGTACCTTCCTGGCATATCTTTTAAAGTAGTTCTGCGTTTACAGATGGAATTTATACATGTTATTTAATTATTTTTCTATTTATTTCATTTATTTATTTGCAGCCACATTTCAGGCAGTTCTTACAACAGATGATACCGTTTCGTTTGCAGTATATCTTTATGAAAAGATTGAACACAGGGCATACGGCACTGTAAGTAAGAATTAAGACCACAAGGGTTTCAATTACAGTAAAATTCCTATATTAAGACCACCTTTGGGACTGTTCAAAAACTGGTCTTTAAGACTACTTTTGAACGGTCCTTAAGGTTGCCCATGACCAGAGCACACTGTATGCAGAAAACTCGAAGAAAGAATAACTGCAACTTACTAAATAAGCTTTTTAAAGCAGAATTAGTCTTAATTTTAGGGTGGTCTTAATAGCGGAATTTCACTGTTATTATATGGTGAAAATTCGAAAATGGCAAAAATCAACTCCCGAAATGCTTGCTGTGTCGGTACACTATTTGAGGGCGGTTAACCATTAACCGCTTGACGCTTATGACGCACAAAGAGGGTTGACGCGTCGTTAAACACGAAATCATCATCATCATCATCATCAACATCATCATCATCATCAACACTATTTGAGCTCCGAATGAAAACAAAAACATGTTTTCAGGCCCATCGACCAACCTAGACACAATAGACTTGTTCAGCCACACGGACTATCTCTGCTGGGTATTTTTTTGACAGCAGACGGTATTTTGAAATTTTCACCCAGAAAACAGAATTTGACATTACGATTACAAATCCTTTCGACAGAGTGCATTTTTTACATCTCCAAATGGCTACTTTTCGTACGAAAATCCGTGATAGTTTTCTTATTCATAAAGCAAACATAGGTTGTGGGTACTCGTTAGAACCGCCTCATGCAGGCGGTTCTAACGAGTACCAACAACCTATGTCTTGGAGTAGAAATAAGAAAAACTAGAACGTTTTTGCCACATAGCAGCCGTGACCTTTTGACCCCTTGAGATGGCCCCTTTGGGCGGTGCCTAACTATAACGTCCCTCTTGCACGCCCTCACCATGAAAGGAAGTCATGTAGCAAATATGGTTGCATTGCGGCCAGTGGTTAAGGAGGAGATAGCGTGATGGATGGACAGACGGATGGAGGCGCTCACAATATTCCCCAACGCTTTCTTTAAAAGCGTGGGGATAATAAAAATCCAACAATAAATGTAGTCACTGGAGCGATGACAATTTTTTTTTAAATAGCCGCAGTGACCTTGACCATGAGGTCATAACCTTGAAAGTCAACTCACTCGAGATATTGTCATAAGGAACATTTGTGTGAGGTTATATTGAAATCAATCAAGAAATGTAACCGCTAGAGCGATGACAAAGTTTTTCTAAAAATAGGCACAGTGACCTTGACCTTGAAAGTCGAACTCGCTCAAGATATTGTCATAAGGACATTTGTGTGAAGTTATATTGAAATCGGACAAGAAATGTAGGCGCTTGAGCGATGACAAAGTTTTTTTTCTAAAAATAGGCACAGTGACCTTGACCTTGAAAGTTGAACTCGCTCAAGATATTGTCATGAGGAACATTTGTGTGAAGTTATATCGAAATCGGACAAGAAATGTAGGCGCTAGAGCGATGACAAAGCTTTTCTACAAATAGCCACAGCGACCTTGATCTTGAAAGTTAAACACACTTGAGATATTGTCAAAAGGAACATTTGTGTGAAATTGTATTGTAATTTGTCAAGACATGTAGGCGCTAGAGCAATTACAAAGTTTTATTAAAAATCGCCACAGTGACATTGACTTTGAAGTCAAACACACTCGAGATATTGTCAAAAGGACATTTGTGTGAAATTATATTGCAATCAGACAAGAAATGTAGGCGCTAGAGCGATGATAAAGCTTTTCTAAAAATAGCCACAGTGACCTTGACCTTGAAAGTCAAACACAGTCGAGATATTGTCAAAAGAAGATTTGTGTGAAATTATATTGAAATTGGTCAAGAAATGTAGGCGCTAGAGCGATTACAAAGTTTTTCTAAAAATATCCACAGTGACCTTGACCTTCAAGTCAAACACACTCGAGATATTTTCAAAAGGAATATTTTTGTGAAATTATATAGAAATTGGTCAAGAAATGTAGGCGCTAGAGCGATTACAAAGTTTTTCTAAAAATAGCCATAGTGACGTTGACATTGAAAGTCAAACACACACGAGATATTGTCAAAATGAACATTTGTGTGAAATTATATTGAAATTGGTCAATAAATGTAGGCGCTAGAGTGATTACAAAGTTTTTCTAAAAATAGCCACAGTGACCTTGACCGTAAGGCCATGACCTTGAAAGTCAAACTTGCTCGAGATATTTTCATAAGGAACTTTTGTGTGAAGTTATATTGAAATCGGTGGACATATATAGGCGCTAGAGCGATTACAAAGCTTTTCTTAAAATAGCCACAGTGACCTTGACCTTGAGGCCACGACCTTGAAACTCGAACTCGCTTGAGATATTGTCATAAGGAACAATTGTGTGAAGTTATATTGAAATCGTTGAAGAAATGTAGGCGCTAGGCCGATAGCGTGACTTTTATAGCAGACGTGACCTTTTGACCCCTTGAGATGGCCCCTTTGGGCGGAGTCAACTATAACGTCCTTCTCGCGCGCCCTCACCATGTAAGGAAGTCATGTAGCAAATATGGTTGCATTCCGGCCAGTGGTTAAGGAGGAGATAGAGTGACGGACGGACGGACATATGGACGGACGGAGGCGTCCACAATGTCCCCGAACGCTTTTTTAAAAAGCGTTGGGGCAATAATGTTTACCCCCCGTAAACCCCAGTTTTCTCTATATACAGTGGGGTTTACGGGGGTGTTCATTTCACGGAATTTTTCACGTGATGATACTTCGTGCGAAGTGTCTCCAGCACTGACAGCACTCTTGGGTCCTGCAAGCTTGGACAAAAGAAAAGTATTACCATTTTTCGTATGCTGAATTAGCCCAGAGCGTAGATATGTTGTTTCTGTTTGATGTGAGGTTTAACGTTCCCGTCAACACTGTAAAGATCATTTTGGAGACGTTGCTTCCATTTTTTTGGGGACTTTTACCCGACATTGAGATGAAATGACATCTCAAGCCCTGCCGCCAATTGAAACCAACAGGGTTTATAAGCATGGACGGGCCGACTCGCACCGCTTTGCCCGGGCAGGTTAGATCCTCTAAGCGGTTTACCAGTACTCGTGTGCAGTTCGGTTTCAGCTCTGCGTGGAAGCATCATGCAGCCCATATATTTCTTCAAGCCCCGATGAGCGGGGGCCGAGATGTGCTGTTCGATCGAAGTAGCAAAAAGTGAAGTACTGATCATAAGCTTAAACTTTTATTATTCTCATGTTGTTTTCTCATGACGTGGTACATCCCGTACCTTTACCCAGCAGGCACACGTCGCTCGGGAAACGTCAAATTAATGTCGGTGCGTTGCAACCGTCGGTGCAACGTCACCATGCGAGTTTGGTGAGAATCAATCCTTAAGTTCAGGAGATATAGTGCTTCAAACAGACTACATGATAGAAATGGCTATGTTCAATGTTCATGGGGCAATAACTCCAAAAGGAGAAAAATCAGAGTTATGGTTCATATGTTCTTCACGTCGATTAATTCTGCTCTACATATCTGTGAAGTATCATGGAAATATCTGAAGCTAATCAAAGTTATGGAGCGGACACGAAACTAAGACAGAAATGGCTATGTTCAATCTGCAAATGGCAACAACTCCAAACGTAGGAAAATCCGAGTTACGGTTCATACATTCTGCACGTCATCTCATAGTGCTCTATATATCTGTGAAGTTTAGTGAAAATATCTCAAATGGTATCAGAGTTATGGAGCGGACACAAAACTGATAGCAGCAGCTATGCTCAAAGTGCAATAACTCCAGAAGTAGGAAAATCAGAGTTACGGTTCATATGTTCTGCACATCGTCTCATGGTGCTCTACATACCTGTGAAGTTTCATGGAAATATCTCAGATGGTATCGAAGTTATGGAGTGAACACGAAACTATGTCCGAAATGGCTATGTTCAAAGGACAATAACTCCAAAAGTAGGAAAAAAACAGAGTTAGGGTTCATATGTTCTGCATGTCGACTCATGATGCTTTTCGCAAAGTTCAAAGGGCAATAACTCCAAAAGTAGGTAAACAAGAGTTACGGATTATATGTTCTGCACGTCGTCTCATGGTGCTCTACATATCTGTTTAGTTTCATGGAACTATCTCGAACGGTATCGAAGTTGTGGAGCGGACACGAAACTATGACAGAAATGGCTATGTTCAATGTTGAAAGGGCAACAACTCCAGAAGTAGGTAAATCAGAGATACGGATAATATGTTCTGCACGTCGTCTGATAGTGTTCTACATATCTGTGAAGTTTCGTGAAAATATCTCAAACGGTATCAGAGTTATAGAGCGGACACGAAACTATGAGGCGCTGACGGACGGACGTACGTATGTACGGACGGACGGTCACTAATAACTTCGGAGGGTATAACATAATACCCCGCCATTTTTTGAAAGGCAGGGCATAAAATATTCCCATTATGTAGGCAAGGCATCAACACAATGGTTACAATTAAAAAACAAAAGTGAAGGCAATGATCAATAATCGGCACAATTAAAGGTGCATTATTGAGCTATCCGGAAAAAATGCTTCCAAAAATAAAATACATATAGCCGGTATTTTTCTTTAAAAGAATACAAATGAATGCATGTTATGCAAAAATGCGAACAATTATGATGACAGGTAAACGAGTTTGAGAGGGATTCCCTAACTACGTTTCGAACACTAGTTAGATCTATTTTTAGTTCGTGACAAAAATAGAATCCCCATATATGACGTTATGCGACGTTCATTTTTGGCCTTGTTTGCTTAGACCATGCCTGAATCGGAAAAATATATGACGCTGAATACCATGCCATAAGTAACTACACTCAGAGACGATACTGTCGCCATGTATGTGTAAAGTGACAGATTTATTTTTAGAACAGAAATTCCGAACACATGTTCAGAGCGATGGGTAAACACGAATGAAAACGACCATTTTCACAAAGACCTGAAGCTGTATTTGGCTGCAAAAGTGTACACATGACAAAGGAGTGTGCATTGAAGATAAAAACCAGAAAAAGAAATTTGACACCCGTTAGCTCAATAATGCACCTTTAACCCACACCTCCTATCAGAGACACCAACGGGAAAGAAACACAGACATGAAATAACTAGACCCTAATGAAAACATCAATAGCGGAAAACCAAAAAGACAGTTACTTTCCCACAAAAACAGCCAAATGGCTATCCAAAACCAAAATATATATGCGATACACACGTTCAAAGACGAACTATAACAAAAATAAACCGCGACAGAAGAACCACCTTGGAGCGGTCAATGAAAAGTAAGCCACTAGGGGAGTCGAAACCTTGCGGGGGAAGCGCTTGTTTTTGCTGCAAGATGAAGTGTCCCTTGCAAATCGCCAACTCATCACCCGCTGCCCCAGTGAAGCTAAAAACAAAACAAACTAAATCAAGAAATGTGATCTATTTGATCACATGCACAAAGTGCAGCAAACAGTATGTTGGCGAAACCGGGGAGCCTCTTCACCAGCGGATAAATGGTCACCGTTCCGACTGCACATTACGATAAAAAAAAACCCGTGTGACATTGTGCATATTTCTCAACTCCAAAATGGCTACTTTTCTGATGAAAATACCAGATATTTTTCTTATTTATACTCCAAACATAGGTTTTGGGTGCTCGTTAGAACCGCCTCATTGAGGCGGTTCTAACGAGTACCCACAACCTATGTCTTGGAGCAGAAATAAGGAAAATACTGTTTACCCCGTAAACCCCAGTTTTCTCTTTATAAAGTGGGGTTTAGGGGCGTCTTTATTTCACGGAGTTGTTCACGTGATGAAACATAGGCGATTCCAGAGAGCTCCTGCAGCAGGGCACTTCAATAGTCATGCTTCCTTGTGATGCAATGATCCAAACTGGTCCGATACAACCAGAAAAAAAAAACGGGAAACCTACTGGATTCGGCGGTTTTTGTTTGATTTGAGGTTTAACGAATTTAGGGCGAATGTTTTGTTTGTTTGATTTGAGGTTTAACGTCCCCGACAACACTGTAAAGGTCATTTTGGAGACGTTGCTTCCAATTTTGTGGCACTGTTACCCGACATTGAGATGAAATGACATCTCAAGAGCCCTGTCGCCCAATGAAACCAATAGGGTTTATTAGCATGGACGGTCCGCCTCGCACTCTGGTTCCTGGACAGGCTTAGATCCTCTAAGCGGTTTACCAGTACTAGTGTGTGGGCCGGATTCAGCTGAGTCGAAGCATCGTGCAGCCCATATATTTCTTCAAGCCCCTATGGGCGGGGGCGATAAGGGCGAATGATCCTCTTATCTGACTAATAGTGCACACACGGAATTAGTGATTTGATTTGGGCGCATCAGTGAACATCCAAACGGGTGATGCATATAAATTCAAAATTTAAACCCCAAAATGCCCCTTAAATTCAAATAAGTTTTCATAGGCTCTCATACAACACAAGTTGGCGTTTCCTGTTATAACCATAATCCGTTTTATTTGTAGCGGTGTGTTCACAGAGAACGCCCAAGTGGCAATCGCATGACATTTCTCTCATTTCATGTTTCCTTTAAAAAGATTCTTAACCAAATGTAAACAGGAAAGCTTATTTTCACTGCAGAAAATTTGTAGGCTAAAATAATTTGTTTTAAATAAGTTGTTCATTTTTTTGGAAAAAAAAAAATTCGCTTCGCCTGTTTACTGGTTTAGTCAATTGTACATGTAGCGGTGTGTTTGTTTGGAACTGAATAATTTGTATTTAGCCTTTGTCCACGCTAGCTACATTCCCCGTCATGGGGTGCCCATAACAAACGCTTATCTCCCATTGTTAATTTTCATAATTCTGCTCAAAACACAGAAGCCTCCGTGGTGCAGTGTTTACGCTACTCGCCTTATAAACCAGGGGTCGCAGGATCGATCCCGGGCTTCTCCAGACTTCTGGATGAACCGAGGTCCCGTCTCTGTATTACCTTAGCTGTTGGTGGGACGTAAAACTCAAATACTCACCCACTCACTGCTCAAAACATAGATTGTGTGAATTCGTTAGTACTCACAAGCTATGTTTTAGTAGAAATACGAAGAAAAATGCATACCCCTATGAACCCCAGTTTTACGACATAAAGTGGAGTTTAAGGGGTGTCAAAAGAATAAACGCTTTTTTATATTTTTATTTATTTTATTTTTTTTTTTTTTTTTTTCATGATAATTTATGTTTGCCACCAAAAGTACAAACATATCGCAAATTTTCACCAGAGAGATCGTACGAAAACACGCCTATACAAACACATTGTAAACTTTACCGCCGAGAAAAAAAAAAGATGAAAAATTGCGATAATTTTCTGATATCTGTTCAAGATATAGATTGTGGGTACACGTTAGATCCGCCTCATCGAGGCGGTTCTAACGATTACGTACCCAAAATCTATATTTTTAGCTCACCTGTCACGTAGTGACAAGGTGAGCTTTTGGGATCACTTTTTGTCCGTCGTGCGTGCGTGCGTCCGTCCGTCCGTAAACAATTTCAAATAAGTATATCTCTAATACCTCATGGCCAATCTTGATCAAATTTCATGTGAAGCATCTTCAGGTAGGGGGAAAGGCTGAATAAGGTTTTTGGGCTGATTAGATTGGAATTCTGGTTGACATGGCAACATATAGTTCCCATAGACTTATAAAGGGAAAAATTTTAAAAATCTTCTTCTCTGAAACCAGAGGGCCCAGAGCTTAGATATTTAGCATGTAGCAAGGGCAAGTGGTCAATTACATAATTCCTGCCAATCATGCCCCTGGGTTCCAAATGGGCCACGCCCCGGGGCCCCTTCGCTCCCATAGACTCATAATGGAAAAAAGCTTCAAAAATCTTCTTCTCTGAAACCACACAGCCCAGAGCTTAGATATTTAGCATGTAGCAATGGCAAGTGGTCACCTACATAATTCCTGCCAATCATGCCCCTGGGTTCCAAATGGGCCACGCCCCGGGGCCCCTTAGCTCCCGTAGACTCATAATGGAAAAAAAGCTTCAAAAATCTTCTTCTCTGAAACCACAGGGCCCAGAGCTTAGATATTTAGCATGTAGCAATGGCAAGTGGTCATCTACATAATTCCTGCCAATCATGCCCCTGGGTTCAAAATGGACCACGCCCCGGGGCCCCTTTGCTCCCATAGACTCATAATGGAAAAAAGCTTCAAAAATCTTCTTCTCTGAAACCACAGGGCCCAGAGCTTATATATTTAGCATGTAGCAAGGGCAAGTGGACACCTACATAATTCCTGCCAATCCTGCCCCTGGCGTCCAAACGGACCACGCCCCGGGGCCCCTTAGCTCCTGTAGACTCATAATGGAAAAAAGCTTCAAAAATCTTCTTCTCTGAAACCACAGGGCCCAGAGCTTAGATATTTAGCATGTAACAAGGGCAAGTGGTCAATTACATAATTCCTGCCAATCATGGCCCTGGGTTCCAAATGGGCCACGCCCCGGGGCCCCTTCACTCTCATAGACTCATAATGGAAAAAAAAGCTTCAAAAATCTTCTTCTCTGAAACCACAGGGCCCAGAGCTTAGATATTTAGCATGTAGCAAGGGCAAGTGGTCAACTACATAATTCCTGCCAATCATGCCCCTGGGTTCCAAGTGGGCCACGCCCCGGGGCCCCTTCGCTCCCATAGATTCATAATGGAAAAAAGCTTCAAAAATCTTCTTCTCTGAAACCACAAGGCCCAGAGCTTAGATATTTAGCATATAGCAAGGGCAAGTGGTCACCTACATAATTCCTGCCAATCATGCCCCTGGGGTCCATATGGGCCACGCCCCGGGGCCCCTTAGCTCCCATAGACCCCTAATGGAAAAAAGCTTCAAAAATCTTCTTCTCTGAAACCACAGGGCCCAGGTCACCTACATGAATCCTGCCAGACATGCCCCTTTGGCCAAAATTGGCCACACCCATGGCCCATTAGCTACCATGGATGGACTTAAAATGGAAAAAAAAACTTAAAATGGAAAAAAAAAACTTAAAAAAATATTCTTCTATGAAACCATAAGGCCCAGAGCATGGGTATTTAGCATGTAGCAACATGGAGTTGTTGCCTACATGAATCCTGCCTGAGTCTTGCCCCTGGGGTTCAAATTGGCCAAATCCTGTGGCTTGTTAACTCCAATAAACTTATAATGGAAAAAAGCTTTAAAAATCTTCTTTTCTGAAACCATGAAGTACGGACCTTAGATATTTAGTATATAGCAACATAAAATGGTCGCCTACATAAATCCTGCCAACCATGCCCTTTGGGTCAAAATTGACCTATGGACTTATACTGGTAAAAAAAAATCTTCTACTCCAAAGCCATAAGGCCCAGAGCTCAGATATTTAGTATGTAGCAATGTCAAGTGGTCTCCTACACTTATGATTTTTGGTACACAGGTGAGCGATATAGGGACATTGGGCCCTCTTGTTTAATATAAGGTATACCCCTGTAAAACAGAAGTAGAGACAATGATCAGGAATCGATACAATTAACCCACAGCTCTCATCAGAGACACCAAAAGGAAAGAAACACAAACATGAAGCAACAGACCCTAATGGAAACACCAACAGCAGAAAGCCAAAAGGACAGTTACTTTCTCACAAAATGGCCAAATCGAAAATAAAATAATATAAGCGACACAAACACCCAAAGACAAACCATAACAAAAATAAACCGCGACAGAAGAACACCAGTTTTACTGTATAAAAGTGGGGTTTAAGAGGGTCAGAATTATTTAGGCGTGTTATCGCGATGCACCAGATCATAAGGATGTGCTTTTCTAACAACTGTACACCGAACATGCCTTTTCAGGTGGGTATCAATGCCGGCGATGATGAAAACCATAGCATTTTGTGTATTTCCGGTTATGACGATATTCTAGACCTGCCCGTATTGAAGCAGCATTGCAGCGGAGAGGAAGGTGTGTTTGGATTCAGAATGGATTCCTATAACCCCGATCAAGGTACCCTATCACATTTCAGGACAACACGAGTTTTAGCCTCGGCCCCCGCCACCGGGGCTTGAAGAAACAGATGAGCTGCACGACGCTTCCACGCAGAGCTGAAACTGGCCGCACACGAGAACTTGTGAAAGGGTTAGAGGATCTAAGCCTGCCCATGCAAAGCGGTGCGAGTCGGACCGTCCATGCTTATAAACCCCATTGGTTTCGTTGGGTGACAGAGCCTGAGATGTCATTTCATCTTAGTGTCTGGTAAAAGTCCCACAAAATTGGAAGCAACGTCTCCAAAATGACCTTTACAGTGTTGACAAGGACGTTACACCTCAAATCAAACAAAACATAACGAGTTTTACCCAGGTTTGGTTCCTTTTTGCTGTTTTTCTTATGTTTTCCTGAAATCATCTTTGAAGGCCTAAAAGCGTGTCGTAGAGAAACTTCATACAATAAAATTTTAATACTAACTTTTGGGGTATTCAAAAGTGTCCTTTGCGACCATTTTTGCACAGTCCCAAAGGTGTTCTTTGAACAGAGAACACTGTATGCAGAAAACACAAAGGAAGAATAGCTGCAACCTACTAAATAAACTTATAAAGTGGAATTTGATTTAATTTTATGTGGTCTTAATAGCGGAATTTCACTGTATATATACATTTGTAGGACAGAAGAAATTTCACATTTTCTAACATAGCTTAATTAGATTTGTGCTTTTGGTTCAAAATTGAGGGTTATGCAAAACAGTTGGAACTTTGCATGCTTGTTTGTTTTGTTTGCAAATGGAGATCAGTAAGACTTTCTTGTTTATGAAACTAGCTCTTGGGTGAAAGCATAACGATAACACATCCGTGTGATATAGTACATTTTTCAAACCACAAAAAAGGCATTTTTTTCTGACGAAATCTACGATATTTTTCTTATTTCTGCTCCAAAACATAGGTTTTGGGTGCTCGTTAGAACCGCCTCATTGAGGCGGTTCTAACGAGTACCCAAAACCTATGTCTTGGAGCAGAAATAAGGCAAATAATGTTTACCCTGTAAACCCCAGTTTTCTCTATATAAAGTGGGGTTTAGGGGGGTCTTTATTTCACGGACTTGTTAACGTGATGGACAGAAAGAAACGGCATTATTGTCAGCGGTGTGTAAGGTCTTTCCGGATGTATTCATATTAAATGGCGATGTGTAAAACAAAAAATATACATACAGTAGATCTTCGATGGCTCGAACACCGATGGCTCGTTTACCATGGATGAGTCGAATCCATTCTTGAGCCCCTAGCGAAATCCTCTACATAAGAAATAGTGGGGGATAACTGAAGAGATTTTAGTCTTTAAGCTTGCAAATGTATGCTGTGTGTACTCATTAGAATCGCCTCGATGAGGCGATTCTAATGAGTACATACAGCATACATTTCCACTATAGAACACCGAAAAAATGTCAAAAAGTATCTCGTTATGCCTCCTGACAGTAAACTCAGTAGCTCGAACTAACCCTGTCTCGAACAGTTTTTCGAGGTCCCAAAGGTGTTCGAGCCATTGAAGTTCGACTGTATATGTTTTATTTTCTTTTTCAGATGATTACATATGTACAGAGAGTTTTTCAGAAGCTATTTGTGGTAAGGCTATATGGTACATGTATCTTAATCCTTGTTCTGCTGAATATTTATATAAGCCACACCCACTACTGATTATTAGCCAATCAGAATACTTGATTCAAATTATTGCAACAAATTCACAATCTGAATGACAAACAATGTAGATCCTGATCAGATGGCTTCTTCAGAAGCCATCTGATCTGGATCTACATTGTTTGAAAGGTAAGGCATATCCGGGCTCAGCAGGACAAGGGTTAATCGTTCCATCACGAAAACACGCCTATATAATTCTGACCCTATTGAACCCAACTTGTACATGTATATAGAAAGTCTGGGGTTTGCAGGATTAAATTTGTTTTCTTATTTCTGCTCTAACATTAAGATTGTGGATAACTGTAGAACCTCATCGATGAGATGGTTCTAACGTGCACTCGTAATATATGTTCCGAGCAGAAATAAAAAAAAAGACTGTCACATTTTTTCTTTACACTATTGTGGCCTTTTTCGCGGTAAAAAATGCAATGTATTTGTAGACATCATGAAAACACGCCTATATAAATTTTACTTCCTCGAACCCCACTTTTATACAGTAAAATGGGGTTTACAGGGGTAAACCTTATTTTTCTTATTTCTGCTCTAAAATATAGATTGTGAGTACTCGTTAGAACCGCCTCGATGAGGCGGTTCTAACGAGTACCAACAATCTACATTTCGAGCAGAAATAAGAAAAATATCACAGTTTTTCATCTTTAAATTTTCATTTTTTTCGGCGATAAAGGTTACAATGTATTTGTATAGGCGTGTTTTCGTAATGGGCGTGTTTTTGTAATGAGCCCTATAAACCGGTATACATACGTATGCAAACAGTGTAGATCGAGACGAGGCGGCTCATAATGAACCCTCTCATCTGAATCTATACTGTTTGTTCTTTTGTTAATGGTTATGTTACAACAGTGGGCTATTACAAAGTCTTTGGCGGCCCCCGCCCATCGGGGCTTGAAGAAATAGATGGGCTGCATGCTACTTCCACGCAGAGCTCAATCCCACCGCACACAAGTACTTGAAAACCGGTTAGAGGATCTAAGCTTGCCCAGCCAAAGCGGTGCGAGTCAGTCCATCCATGCGTATAAACCCTATTGGTTTCATTGGGCGACAGGGCTTGAGATGTCTTTTCATTTCAAGGTCGGGTAAAAGTCCCACAAAATTGAAAGCAACGTCTCCAAAATGACCTTTACAGTGATGACGGGGACGTTAAACCTCAAATCAAACAAACAAACAAACAAAGTCTTTGGCTTGACTCTCCGTGGTTTACCGTTTGTTTGATTTGAGGTTTAACGTCCCCGTCAACACTTTAAAGGTCAACCGTGGTTTACCGGGTCGTTTCTTTAGCATGCTAGCTATGAGCCCCCATCTTTAATTCACCACAGCTATTCAATTTGATTTGCATTGCAGTTGCTCTAATTTTTTTTATGTTAGTTTGTGATGGTCTATTTGAATTAGTTACCTTCAGGTGGTCCAACAATTTTTTATGTTGTAAATAATATTAGAACCTTGGGTGAAGGTTGGGCCCATAGAATCGATTAAACTCCCAAATGGTTCTTGCTACTAACCGTCCTAAGGCGGTAGTTCTAATGTTGATTGTTTGTTTGATTTGAGGGTTAACGTCCCCGTCAACACAGTAAAGGTCATTTTGCAGACGTTGCTTCCAATTTTGTGGGACTTTCACCCGACACTAAAATGAAATGACATCTCAAGCCCTGTCGCTCAATGAAACCAATAGGGTTTATATGCATGGGCGGTCCGACTCGTGCGCACCGCTTTGCCTGGGCAGGCTTAGATCCTCTAAGCGGTTTACCAGTACTCGTGTACGGGTCGGATTCAGCTCTGCGTGTAAGCATCATGCAGCCCATATATTCCTTCAAGCCCCGATGGGCGGGGCCGAGGTTCTAATGTTGTTTATTTCAACTGTAGCTTTGTCGGATTTCCTGGCGGGATTTTGCTGTATGTGCTTATGGTTGTGTATTTCTATTATTATTTGAGCCAGCGCACGTCAAAACCTACAATAAGACGTGCGCCCAGCGAAGACTCAGTTCAGACTGCGCATCCGCGCAGTCTGATCAGAGTCTTCGCTGTGCGCTCTAAGGATAGCTAAGGAACCAATACTCCTTCATGCAGCAAGCGAGGTCTCTGGTCAGACTATATGGATGCGCAGGTTGATCTGAGTCGTCGCTGGGCGCACATGTAATTTGTAGGAAATGCTTTGCCCCGGCTCATTTAATTTCACTAGGTGTGCCTCTTGCACCTTGATCACCAAGAATATAACTAACTTCCCATATCACAGGTCCTGGTGTATGAATGTTATTTGAAGTGTCACCAGTCACAATTCTGATTATGATTCTGAACACCTCTTGTGGGGAAGAGGGAGTTGGCTGTTGTGCTGTTTGTGATTCGTTTTTTCCCCTCATTGTCAGTCGAACTATGGATGTTGTTACTTTTATTTGTAAGACAAAAAACAAATCAATCCGACGAAACAAAATCCTGGTTCTATTATTCTGTTGTACTTCAGGGGAAACTGGGATCAGGGGAAACTGGGATCCAGTCATCCATTGTCGGACCATCCTATCCCCGGGGCCAACCGTAGACACTAAACTGACGTGGACAATTCGATCTAACCCTAGACAAACTTTAATGATCGTAGTTCTGAGACCGAACTCGCTCATTTTCAGACGAAAGCAAATACCGGAATACATCATCTGATCATTATTTCATGAACGAATCAAATGAATACAACGACACATTACGATAATACACCCGTGCGAAATAGTGCATTTTTTCACATCTCCAAAATGGCTACTTTCCTGATGAAACTCCGTGATATTTTGCTTATAAATACTGCAAACATAGGCTGTGGGTGCTCGTTAGAACCGCCTCATTGAGCAAAAATGAGAAAAATAGTGTATATCCCCGTAAACCCGTTTTCTATACATAAAGTGGGGTAAAGAGGGGTCTTCATTTCACGGACTTGTTCACGTGATGAGTCCAAGAATTGTTTTTTTTTTTCTTGGTATGTTACATATCTTGAAAACTATAAACCTTTAGCTGCAATAAAACTAAAACTTACGCAAACGGCAGCCACGATTTTCATCTAATATATTTATATATTCATAATTACGCAAAATTACACTTTTTGACATAGACATATGTCTTTTGTAAACTTCCAATTTTGGTCAGTTCACTAATGTTTAATTTTGAAAACGTAAACATTTTGGGATAAAAAAATTGTTTTGAAAATTCGAAATATCGAATGACACTAAATAATACCACCGCTGTATAGACATCCGCCTACATTTCATAATTAAATGAAGAACTGCTTCTTTTTTTTTGGTGTCTTTTATGGGTGGAGTAAGTTAATTGTATCAATTCCTGATCTTTGTTTTACTTCTACTTTTAAATGTTGAAACCTTTTCTTTTTTAAATATTGTCATGAAATTCTCAAAGAATCTGTCATTTCAGTGCCTTAAGTGTTTTGATTCATATTACCGTGATCAGAAGAGCGCGTTTCATGACTTCACATGTAAACATGCACTTTTCAAAAGAATTCTTTAGAAAACATTGCAACAATGTACAAAATGTCGTGAAAAAGCTTTGCAGAATGACAAATTCGTTATAACGGCTCAGGCAAATACCGTTCTGAAGCGGGGAATGTGATTCATTGTTCCCCGTTAAGAATCACAGTAACTAAGAATGTTCATTGTGTGTATCAGTTTGTTTTATTTTGGAGATGCGAAGGATAGCTTGCGAAGGCTGCGTTATTTGATTGTGTTTTTTTTTCCTCTGTAACTTGTTCTGGTCTGTATCATTTCCACTAGTACTTCAAGGACATTTTTGTTTACAAAAGTCGCTGTTTATTTTAAGAATTCGACCTCTTGGCCTTAAGCAAGCAACAAGGCCTAAAAAGTACCCGTGTTTAGGGATGGCTAATCAGAGTTAGGGCTGGCTAATCAGAGTTGAAAAGATAATCGATTATCAATGATGCCATTGCGATCGATAATCGATTAGTAATCACTGGAGATTGTATCATAATTTTACCTATCTGGTTTTCTGTCTAAGCATGACTCTTACCATATGTTATACTATACTGTATATTTTTGGACATTCTGGCCTGAGCATACAGTGTAGACCCAGATGAGACGCCGCAGAACGCGGCGTCTCATCAGGATCTACACTGTTTGCCACCTATCCAGCTATTTTAGACACAACTTTGGTTAGTAAAGTGCACCTATCAAATAATCGATTACTAGCAAATTAGTAACGATAATCATTTTTCTGGAATACATGGATCGATTATACGATTAATCGCGCCAGCTTTGCCCGTGTTTCCACTAAGATGCCAAAAAAAATCCTTTTTGGTCAAAGTTTTTTCTTGATGAAAAAGATTAAATACCTTAAAAACGGATACATGTCAACCCCTATTAACAGATAGCATACAAATAATGAGGTTATGAACACCAAGAAAGCAAAGAATAGGATCTTAAGTATTAGTTTTGCTATTTTGACAGTTTTATGAATTCGCATCAAAAGTGCTGGAAAAAAGTCCAGTCAATAAATACGAAATATTTTTATTTTTTCTACATTGCTATAAAACAATCGTTTCGACAACAAAAGGCTTAGCGGAACCACACGTATTTAAATTTTAAGCCCAACTGCTCGAACATAAAACGCTTTATGTTCTAATTCGCCTTCGTCTCAAACGAACATAAATCATTTATATTCTATTGTAATGGGATATCAGCCCATTCTCCTTACGCCTTGGCAAAGTCTCTTGCACTACTGGCGTTACACGCTTAAACCATTTTGTATTATTTATATATAACATTACATAAAAGATAACACATGTTATAGGTGATGTCAGTGGTTTACTGATCAGCGGGTACAGAGAAATATGCACATAGAAACGTTTCTGTTTGCAGAACGCCATAGACTGGACATCTCTTCAGCCGAACGCCCACACTACACACCATATTCACAGAACCATTCTTCTGAAGACATTCCATGGAAAAGCGAATGACCATTAACAAATCTGAAAAGAACTGACGTGTCTTTCCAATGCAAACAGTGTTTGCAATGCTGCATTTAAGTTAGAACATACTGCCGTGCGCGCGTCTGAATTCTTCCAACATGCTTTTTACAAAGCACAAGCCTGTATTTCTCTTGTAATAAACAGATCATTATTATTATAATTTTTCAACTTAACAAATAAAACTGACATTCTGTCATGCAACACATTATGCTATGCATGGGGTGGGTGGGCGGGATGGCATAGCATCCATACGCGTCGTAAACCCTGACTCGAATGACGACACATTTATCTCAGTCAGCTTATAAAAAATATTCTCACGTGAACCTCATTACTTCCGTGCGTTAATAAATCTTTAAATGCCATATACAACCCGTCAAGAAACCTCATACGTAATAAAACATTACTGCAATGACATATCTATCATATGTCAGTTGTTTCTTGATTAAGGTGAAGAGGCCGACATTTTGAAATAAAGAGTGACTTCTGTAAAAATAGTATTCCGTACCATTTTACAAATTTGATTACTTTGAAACAACTTAATTGTGAAAGGTCAACACGGCAAACGCGTTTATCATAGTGGTGTTATTTTCTGTTCAACAGGACCTACTTTAACACATCACGTGAACAAATCCGTGAAACGAACACCCCCTTACTCCCCACTTTGTAAAGAGAAAACAGGGGTTTACGGGGGTATACCGTATTTTTCATATTTTTACTCCAAGACATAGGTTGCGGGTACTCGTTAGAACCGCCTCAATGAGGGAGTTCTAACGAGCACCCATAACCTATGTTTGCAGTATTTATATACCTGTGGACACAAATCCGTTCAAACTTTGATGAGCTTCATTTCATTTTGATCTAATGTTTCATTCAATATTTCCTTACATCCTGCCAGTCAACTGCAAGACAAGAATCAATTCAAAACACAAAGAGTTGTACATTTCATTGTAGACCCTGCACTGTCCAATCAGAATACATCTCGAATGTCAATCAGATCTAAAAATGGAAAAAAGTGCTTGCCACAATAAGACAAAACAATGTATATTGCTTGATCCAGTTTTAGACTACTTTGATGAATGACATTTGCTTGTCAAACTAACTTGATGCAAAGAGATTCGTTGAAAGGTACTTCATCGGAGTTTGAACGCTTTTGTGTCCACAGGTGTAAGAAAAATATCACGGATTTTCATCAGTAAAAAAGTCATTATGGAGATGTGAAAAATGCACGATGTCGCACGGGTGTGTTATCGTAATGATAATTATGATTGTAGCGACCGGACAATACTGTGTGTGGAGTGACGCCAGTCATACATCAGTTGATGTCATATTTAACACCGATCTACCTGGTATCGCTGGAATTGTGGCATTGGATACACAGAAGTATGAAGACGGTGAAAATCCAAACCTTTCCGCTACAGCTTGCAGAACTGAGTACACAGGTGCTCCAACAAGTTTAAGCTTTACAGTGGATCTGTCAGCCACAGTACCTGCTTGTGGTGTTCGTATGGTAACTATCTACAGTCGAATTTCAATGGCTCAAACACTTTGGGTCAACGGAATTCTGTTCGAGACAGGGGTAGTTCGAGCCACTGAGGGTTACTGCCAGGAGGCAAAGCGGGATTCATTTTGGGACATCCTTTCGGTGTTCTATGATAAAATGTGTGCTGTATCTACTAATTAGAATCGCCTCATCGAGGCGATTCTAATGAGTACACACAGCACACATTTTCAAGTTTAAAGTCGAAAATCTCCTTACTTATCCCGCACTTCTTTTTAAGTGAAGGCATTCCCTTGGGACTCAAAAACGGGTTTGATTCAGCCATGGTAAACGAACCATCGGTGTTCGAGCCATCGAAGTTCCACTGTAATAGGATAAAATAACAGTACAAAACTTTGTCTGTGAAAACTAAAAGGTAAATGTGTATTGAATAAAAGAGTCATGCGTAATTGGTGACCTGAATCTTGTGTGTGTGTGTGTGTGTGTTATTTGTCACCAAAAGCAACTCAAGTAATTAGTAGCTGTGGTTCCATCACTTGAACAAGTCAGTGAAATTAACACCCCCTTAAACCCCACTTTATATAGAGAAAACTGGGGTTTACGGGGGTATAAATTAATTTTCTTATTTCTGCTCCAAGACATAAGTTGTGGGTACTCGTTAAAACCGCCTCAATGAAGCGGTTCTTACGAGCACCCACAACCTATGTTTGCAGTATAAATAAGAAAAATATCACGATTTTCACCAGAGTAGTAGCGATTTTGGAGGTGAGAAAAATGCGCTATGCCACATTGGTGTGTTATTGTAATTCTTCCTGGGCCCAGTTGTTCAAAGCAACTTAATAGTGGTTATATTGTTAACCGTTCCAGCAAATATGAAAAGATACTTGCATTTTTTGTCAACAAAAATATTAGTATATTTGCCATAGTAAATGATCAAAGTTTTAACAATTCGCCAACTAACGACATCGTTATTTTTGAACAACTGGCCCTTGGTCATCTTCATTTGTTTTAAAGTTCGAAAACAAGACAAAACATTTTATCATAATCAGTGGATTGTCTGGGTTATTGTATGAGATTTGTCGTTGGTGCTGTAAGGACAACAAAACGCTATCCGATATCAAAATGGTATACGTCGAATAGTAGGTGAACATGAACTGTAAAGCATGGTTACAGTGACACTTGTTAAACTACCAGCCACTGTTCCAGTATTTCAGAAATATTTACGATGCATAGAAACAATCTAGAGGACAGAATTATCTCTGTGTGTGTGTGTGTGTGTGTGTGTGTGTGTGCGTGCGTGCGTGCGTACGTGTGTGTGTGCGTGCGTATATGTGTGTCAATACGAAAATAAAAGCCCCTGAGCCCGAAAATTTTGCATGAACAGTTATTGGGGTTCAATAAATTAGTTTGACACGTTTAAGGGGAAAACATCCGTTGAAACTTTTTCGGGAAACACCCGTTGAAACGTGTCGGGGTGGGCGTGGGCGGAGCGGAGCAGCTACTTAACTTTTCAAAATGTGTTCAATGGAAATTTGAAATAAATAGTCGGGAAGGCTGGGGGTACCGACTAAACTTCCGAGATATCACAGCGCCACCTGTATGTCTATCCTACATTTTCACGAATTCTATAGTTACATCTGCTCGCACCAGTGTTTCAGCGATACTGTCTTGCAATAACTTGCAATTTCTTTGTATAACAATTGTCTTTGATGGTGCAAAACAATTATTTTCATTTTCAATTTTAATTTTGAGTAATGGATCCATTTTATGCAAATGTAGTGTCAAGCAATTTTTAAAAAATGGAAAAAGTGCAATTTTTGTGGAATAAAAAGAAAGCTTTCGGTAATCTGTTGTTAATTTTGATATTTTGACAGCAACAAGGTCATATGAATCTTATCTGAAATAGCGAATTACCTAAAAACACTTTTGTTAAGGAGCTAGACTATCAATTCCGCCATTTTCCGATCAGCGTGACAACGTCGCATCCAGCTTCACATGAATCTGTAGACCTATTTATAATCTTGTTCGTCTTCCCATGAACCAACATATCACACAGGTTTTTGTCTCTCCCGAAAGCGACAAGCGGTGGCTTTGCAAAAACCTCCTCCATTCGCTCCGACTGATACAGGACATGTAAGTGTTTGTAGACAATATCATGAACATTCGAAAGGAGACTGGAGTAAGTTTGTACTAGTGGCACCTTACCATTGCCTTCCTTTTTTCATTTGGATGTGCCAATAAATCGGGTCTTTTGAGCTTGTCGACCTTTTTCAGCTGGGTCTCAATGAACACACCGCTGTAACCGCGCCGTCTTAGTTGAGATTGCAGGGCTTGACGGTGTTTCCTGGAGTCATCCTCGCGTTCACATATTCTGCGAATTCGAAGGCCAAGCCCATATGCCAGTGATTTCTTAGTATTTGGCGGATGGCAGGAATCTTTTCGTAAGTATAGCTGAGTATAGATATGACTTCTTTCTAATTTGACGAGCGTATCAAGAAACTCAATGCTCTTGGCACTGTACCGAAGGCCAACCTTGATATTTGGATGTAGTGAGTTAGCATGCTTGGTAAATATCTCAAGCTCTTCAACACTGCCGACCCATATGCCAAAACCGCCATCGATGAATCTTTTGTAGAATACAGGAGTCTTGCTTGTCACCATCAACTTCTCGTCCCACTTCCGCATGTAGCAGCAAGCGAAATTCTTGCCCAGTTTAGAACCTATTGCCACACCCTCTGTCTGTACATAATGGCTATCTGTTAGACTGAAATTGTTGTTTTCCAGAACTGTCCTAATCACATCCAGCATTTCATTAGAGGAGCGTACAAGTGAATTTGTTCTAGCTTCTAGGACTTCTCTGCACGCTTCTAGTCCTTCATCTTTTGGGATTGACCGATAGAGTTTCTGGACGCCAAAACAGAACAAGACACTGTCTTCTGGAAGGGGTTCTTGAATTTCACTCAGTTTCTGTATGAAGTCAGTTGTGTCCCTTAGGTAACTAGGTGAAGACTCCACAAACTCATTCAACTCATGTTCTGCTAGCTCTGCTATCTATTCAATTGCTGTATTCAGTCCACTAACAATTGCCCTGAGTGGCGCCTTTTATTTTTTGTAGTTTAGGGTTACCCTTCAGTTTACCTGATCCTGAGTATCTAGGTACCAAATACTGTTGCATCTCTTGGGGGATGTAACCCTGGCGGTAAATCCTGTTTACTACCTTCTTCACATTCTTAAGGCTCGTCTTGCTGAGGTCAGTATCAGTCTTTCTGTAAGATTTATTGTTCTCAACTTCATCCTTCAGTGACTGTATGTACATCTTACTGTCCATCACAACAATACCGGATCCTTTGTCAGCTGAGCGAATGATAATATAATTATTGTGCAGCTATTCGTAGAATGCGTCGTTTTCAAGTTTCGAAAGATTAAGTTAGAGATTACATCATTCTTAACAAGTCCTATATAGGGGTCAAGGTTTTCATCCCTCCTCTCACTTTGCGTGAAAGTACTCTTGGGGTTCTTCATGAACTTACTGAGGACGTCATCCTTGTCTTCGCCATTCTCAGTCTCCAAGCCGTAGTAATACTACCGAAGCCGCATTCTCCTTCCCCACTCTCAAAGATCTGCTAACAACCTCACCTGGTCGATTTTATTTTTAGAAGGGATAAATTTCAGTAGCCGAATTTGGGCAGTAGTCAAATTGACCCTTGACAAATTAGTGACTGAAGTTTTAAAATCATCTCTTCTGCATGGAGGTTCTGTATGGAGATCTGAACTTTTCTCCTCACTGAAATTACGCTTCTTGCCTCTCGCAGCTTGGTGTACATCCTTCACGGCAGTTGACTTTTCTGGGCTTTTCTTTGTTCCTGAATGTACCCGTTCATCTTGCTACCAGCCGGAGTTCCGCCTCGTCCCCATTTGTCAATAGATGATGCGCCTCTACTTTGAACTGGACTCGATTCGAACCAATCATGCAACTTGATCTTTCTATCAATGTGGCTATACGAGCCCTGTCACGTTCAGTTACATTCACTATGCTGAAATGGTTGTTTTCAAGAAGCATATACATCGACTCTTTTGCCTTTTCTGCATGACAAGTATTCTCCGTACCAAATTTCAACCATTCACTGAACCGCCTACTTAGGGAGACATATATGTTGACATTTTATCTATCAGAAGCTTGTAGCTCCGCCTAAGTAGCCCACGAAGTCAGCCGACCATCCGTTTTTGTCTGTGCCCTCAGGTGCTGGCCCATTTCCCCATCAACCAGATGACTGTACAAATGCTTACTTTTGCACATGTATTGAACAAGATCTACCCTCAAAGATTCGTGATACATCTGTGTACCATATAAACAATTACTGAGACACCTATAGAAACAATTGCCATCTTTCTTGATATTCATGACGGTGTATTCTTTAAAAGAAGCTGTTATTTCCGTACCTGATTTTAACTGATGCAGCTTCTTCTTCTTCTTCTCCTGCCACACCCTTTGCTCCGATGCCCATACACCAATCGCCTTCCTTTGTGTCAGTGATATATGACATATAAACTGTTGATATTCTCTTCCAGTTCACCGGCTTTCTTGATGGAAGCACATTTTGAAATCTCCATTAACTTAAGCGCGGCATCTATCTTAACCAAGTCATATTTTCTTCGCTCACTATCTCCTGCGTCCAACTGCAAAGTCCATTTCATCTGGAAACCCTTTGGTACCAGAGACATCTTTGAACACCATTCCAAGAACTCCGCATGGCTACGGTACCGAATCTGTCTACTTGTCTCCCGTTTAATGACAAATGTCTGATCCGTGCATTCCATTTTCCATAGTAGTGATCGTTTACACCATGTATAAAGTCTTCCGGAGGGAAATAAAATATGGCTAGATTGCACTTTACCGGGCACTGGCTTCTGTCGAGACTGCGCAGGCACAACTTGTTGTTAGGACGTGTCTTTTGTTGTTGACGCCTCATTTATTATTCATGACGTTCAGGAAAAGACGGCCGCCATTTTGTTTTGGAAGGACGAATTGACGCATTTTTCATAGAATGCAAGCGTTTTCAAAGTACAGATATTGATAATGCGGTTTCTTTTATCGTTTTTAGTGGCAGCAAGTTACAGTTGCATTAAAAATACGTAAATTCCCAGACTAAGGTGTTGCTATTTGAGCTTACACTGTCATCTGCTAGTGTTTTAAAAGAACGATTAGCCTTTCTATATATCTTCGACGTGGATTCGACAGACTTGGACCACGGCACCAAATTATATGCAAATGAGATAAATGAGACTCTTTTGAAACGTTAAGGAAACTGCAGACTAAATAAGATTCTACAGATCCCGATTTGCTGTTTTTGTAAGTTTAAACCTAGCATCTTTCTGTCTTGAATTCCGGGTGTGGGGGCGGCAGCCCCCATGATGTTGACTACCAAATAATTTTTATAGGCACTTACCAAGCGTCTAAATAAATCATTATGCAGCCACGTTATTATAGTTTCACTGTCTCTGCAAATTTCGGCCAAATCATCATAAACAATGTCATATTTCTTGCAACTGGATTTGTTTACAAATTGGTTGTTGCGTCAGCGAAAGTTGCGTCATCGAAAGTTGACATCAGAGCTCATTAATATTCATTAGGTCTTTAAAATTTGACCAATGAAATTACGCACGCGCAGTTCTTCCGTGGAAGCAGAACAAAAAGTAATTAACGTTTCTTTGGATTCTCCTGCTTAGAACAAGCTTGAAATTGCAGAACTTAGTTATAACCCGCGATTAAAAACCTTGGGTTTAACCTGAAATATCCCTTATCTACACGATTCTGGGGTGAATTTTTCACTTTTCTGCCTTATTTCCATTTGTGGACCGCGCTCACGCGCGTCCTTATAATATGGCCATAGATACCTACTCACGTGGATTTTCCTACGGAAAATCAGTGCCCGGTAAAGTGCAATTGTCCCGAAAAGATGATTAATTTTACATATCCACTCAATTTTAATATTTCGGCCAGTGGCCTGCTTCAGAAAAACTGAATTACACAGAAAACCACATCGCTAAAGTCGCCATTGATTTCAAAGGAAACAAACAATGTGAAAACGGAAGCAACATCAAATCCCGCGCCACGGCGCTAGAAGGAACATGCCGGCGACGCGTCATCCTGAAAACCGTTTCCCGCTGAAATGGGCGAACAATACAGTCCGGGCGAGACTGCGCAAATGCGCCGGCTCACCCGAACACTACTGCCCGGCCAAAATGAAGACAAATAAATCCTTCTATCATCCATTTCCACAATGTGCACACCCCTACGAGCCCCGACTCCACCATGCGAAGGCGGGGCCCGGTGGGGGTGGCAAACAACCCCACGGTCACGACCCCGCGACAAGCATGCGCGCGCCTGCCGGGCCCGCGCGTGTCACCACGGCCGCGGAGCCAGCCAAGGCCCCGCCCGGGCGAGTAGAAATGTCCGGGCAAGACCGCGCACATGCGCAGGCGCACCCGAACATTATACCCCGCCAAAGCAAAGCCCCAACAGACCCCACGACCGCAAAAACACACGCGAACCCCACCAACCCGCACACATTCAACACGAAAGCACTCCCACAAAATCGCCCGTAACCCCGCCAAACCCCACCACCACACAACAAAACCGAGGCCCACAGGGGATTTAAACACTACTCCCATTACCACCAAAAACCATAGACAGAGGATACCCACTATAACCGCCTTGCCGAGGCGGCTCTAACGCGCACCCCTCTCCATGTCAACATGTCAAGAGCAGAAATTTGAAAAAAAAAATCGGACAATCTTGATTTTGTGTGTGAAAAATTGTCTTCAATATGTTGGAATAGGCGCGTTTCCCCTATTCTAACCGGCAACACAGCCGTAGCGAGACCGCGCGGACGCGAAGGCTCGCCACAACCTTCCTTACGGTTCCAAACAAACTTGGCGCCTCGCAGTCCCGCCCCAACACAAACCAACGGCCAATAGCACTGTCCCGGCGAGACTCCATAGATGCGCAGGCTCGCCCCAACCCTGTTGACGGCGACATAGTCCGCGCCGGCGAGACCGCGCGTGCCTAGCCCACCGGATCACATGCCCATCTGCCTCATCGCGCACGAGCACAGTTAACATATTAAATGGAGAGGGAAACCAACGTCTTTGACATTGCAGCCGTGCGGCTTTCCTGTTTTTAGTCTCTTAATCCATATGGCCACTCTGAGTAACCGCTCCGTGTGACTCGACCTGTACAATTTTTCGAGTACGCTGAACCGTAGGTCACAATCACCGTGGATGTCCCCAAAGTGTGACATTATAGGTTTGTCTTTCTCGAGCCTTACATCTCGCAAATGTTCCATCATTCTTTCCTGAAGCTGTCTCTCCGTCTCGCCAACATAAACAACCGCATCACATCTGTTACAGCTAATGGCATACACGACGTTCTGGCACCGGCAATTCACCTTTCTTTCCGGTCTGTAATCTGTTGTTTTGAGGGTGTCTTGAATGCGTGTTCTCAACGTCAAAACACTTGAAGGGGATCGTTTTATGCCATTTATAATTTATATAAATAACGTTTCTCTTTAGACTGGTGATCAAGTAAAGACAATGGAAGCAACTATCCGAGTCTACACTGATGATGAACGTCTTGATGTCGAGAAGGATACAATTTATCAGTTTACCTGCTCAACTGATAGTGTGTTGCCCATGTTACTGACACAAAGTAAACGTTATAAGTGAGCGACTGTTTTCTTTTTGTTTTCAGATCTAAAGTAACAAAATAAACTTTACCCTCATCTTGCTGAATATTCATTTAAGCAACACCCATTTCTGCCTATCAACCAATCAAATTACTTGATGTAATTTATTGCTACAAATTCATAAACATAATGTCAAACAGTGTAGATTCTGATCAGATGGCTTCTTCAGAAGCCATCTGATCTGGATCTACACTGTTTGCAATGATAGGGGTTGTCGTGAACAGCAAGATACGGGTTAAAAGAAGGCAGGTTCAATGTATACGGGAACATAACATATCCATGTGACAAACTGCATTCTGTCATATTTCCAAATTGGTTATTTTTCTAATGAAAATATGCAAACGTCTTATTGATGCGGTTCTATCAAGTAGTCAGTACTCACAACATATGTATTTGAGCAGAAAAAAAAGAAAAACAAACCTAACCCTTGTTAAACCCAGTTTTATGGAGCATATATATACTCACTGTTGTACTAGTTTGGGTTTGTGGAATGTAACCAAGGAGCAATATGTGCTCCACATATTCTTACTTGGCACTATTAATAACCCTCAAAGGCTCAGTGGAGCGCTGTGGTGCAGTGGTAAAGCATCAGATTTGTGATCGAGAGGTAGCCGGTTCGATCCCCTCAAGCGCAAAGTGTTGTTTCCTTGAGCAAGAGACTTTATCCACATTGCTTAGTACTGGTTTCTACCCAGGAAAAGAGGGTCACTTGGAAGATTAGTACTAGTACTAAATGAGTTACCCTCTATACATAAGGTCGATTATTAATGGCTCGAACTACCGGTCACCAACAAATGTTCATGGTCCATTGGTGTTTGTCTACTTTTCTTCAAGTTTCTGAATAAGCCCAATAAATACACTTTCAGGGGAGGTAATTGCTTCAAAAGCATCTTAAATTTTCAAAGTTTTTGGAAGACAGAACTGCTGTCTACCTGCCAAGGAGGCCCATCGGGACTTGAAAAATAGATAGGGCTGCATCATAAGAACCTGGTCTACCTATATATCATCTCTCTCAATAAACCTGGGGTCGTGGGTTTGATCCAGGGCTTCTCAAGATTTTCCGGTGAGTCTTAAACTGAGGTCTCGTCTCAGTCTGACCTTAGCTGCTGGTCGGATGTAAAGCTCAAACACACACACATATTACTTACGAGTATACATCAAGTGTCGGCTCAGTTTCATCCAATGTAAAATGTAGGAGTTATGCGGAATCGAAATGTTTAGAAAAATCTATGAAAGGGTCATAACACTGGTAATATATATTTGGTGGACCATAACCTCAAAATACTATGGGCATAACTCTGGGAACAAGTGGTGGACTGTAATCTTGAAGTAATATGCGCTGTTCCATGTCATAGTCTAACAATACATAAAGTTTCAGCTTCATCAGATGTAAAATGTAGGAGGAGTTATCCGAAAACAAAATGTTTTTTTTAGAAAAAATAGTGAAAGGGGCATAACTCTGATAGTATTTGACTGACGGTAACCTCAAAATAATATGCGCTTGTCCACATCATGGTCTTACTACAGGTAAATTTTCAGCTTCATCAGATTTTTAATGTATAAGGAGTTATCCGGAAACAAAATGTTTAGAAAAATCTGTGAAAGTGGCATAACTTTTTGGCAGATCGTAACCTCAAAATAATATGCGCTGTCCCACATCACGATCTTACTGTATGTTAAGTTTCAGCTTCATCGGATGTAAAATGTTGGAGGAGTTATCCGAAAACGAACAGTTTACAGATAATTTCAAAGGGGCATAACTCTATAATTATACGATGGACTCTAACCTTGAAAAAATATGCGCTGCCCCACACCATGGTCTAACTATGTATGAAGTTTCAGCTTGATCGGATGTAAAATGTAGTAGGAGTTATCCGGAAACGAAAAGTTTACAAGACATTTCAAAGGGGCATAACTCTATCATTATTTAGTGGACCGTAACCTTAAAACAATATGCACTGTCCCACATCATGGTCTATGTATGAAGTTTCAGCTTGATTGGATGCAAAATGTATGGGGGATTATCCGGAAACGAAAAGTTTACAAAAAAACAAAGGGACATAACTCTATTATTATTTGGTTGACCATTACCTCGAAACAATATGCGCTGCCCCACATAATGGCCTAACTATGCATGAAGTTTCAGCTTGATCGGATGTAAACTGTAGGAGTAGTTATCCGGAAACGAAATGTTTACAGGCGGACGGACGGACGGACGCCATGGGGTATAACATAATACGTCCCGTTTTTCAAACAGGCGTATAAAAGTGGGGTTTACAGTGGTGTTCAATACACGAACATATTAACTTCACTGTGTGTTTGTTTGTATTCTTGTTTAACGGCCCAGTCAACACTATTTAGGTCATTTTCGAGCCGGTCAAATCAGTGGTTTTTCAAAAGGAAGTGATTTGAGTACTTCTGAATAGTGAAACCAAAAAAAATAGGATTCAGCTTAGTTCAATAATTTGTTGATTGGCTTGGTGTGTTATTGATGCGCGGTTTCTGCACCATGTCAAAATGCCAGTGTAATGAACACCCCTCTATACCCCACGTTATATAGAAAAAACTTGGGTTGACAGGGGTATAAATTATTTGTCTCATTTCTGCTCTAAAACATAGATTGTGGGTCCTCGTTAAGGCGGTTCTAGCGAATACCCACAACCTGTTTTTAGGGTATAAATAAGAAAAATAACATTAAGTTTCATCAGAAAATGACCCCTTTAGAGATATGAAAGAATGCACTTTCTTGCACACCAGATAAGGAAATTCGTAGTTTTAGCCTGGGATAGAAATTATGTTATTACCCTCGTGTTCTTACCAAGGCAAACTACAAAAATACAATGCGCGAAAAAAAAAAGTTAAAAAAAGTAAAAAGAAAATTTTTGGTGGCATTTGGCAAGAAAGCGAATCCAATATGGGGTTCTGTTGTAGATGGGTGTTTCCAACACTCTGGATGACCGTGCTGAGCGGAGCCTTGGCATAGCCTCGGTTCCGCTCAGCACGGTACGGTCATCCCGCTCAACCCAATATCAGATTCTTACAAGGACTGTTCAAATATGAATGCAACTAAGCACATAAAAATGATTCAATGATAGATTTCGATGAAAAATGTATTTTGTCCCCTCAAAGTATTCCCCTTTAACAGATATACAAACTTTCAGTCTTCTGATCCAATCATTGAATACATTTTGGTAGTCTTTTCGAGGTATACTATGAAGGCACTGGAATATTGCAGAACGAGGTGTTTGCGCTGTACAAATTTTCGACCAGAAAGGTATTTTTTCAGCCACGGAAACAAAAAAGTCACACGGGGCAAGGTCAGGGGAATACGGGGGGTGAGGGAGTTCAACAACCTTTTCCTGCTTCAGATAGTCTTACACAAGGAACGCCTTGTGCGATGACGCATTGTCATGTAGCAATCTGACATTGGCCAAACCAGTTGCGGGTCTTCGTTCTTTGAAATATTTCTTCAATTTTCGAAGAACTTTATTCTTGTAAAACTTCGCATTTACAGATTTGCCTTTAGGCACAGCAACCTGAATAGCAGGGCCCTGATTTGAAAAGAATATGGTATACATTACCTTCTTGGCGCTCATGGTCCGCTTTGCAATGCATGGTCTTTTGCAATATTTTGTTGCCCATATTTTGTTCTGAATCTTTCGTTTTGGCTAAAAAAGTGAACCCATGTCTCGTCACCTGTGACGACATTAGCGAAAGACCGTGCATTGTAATTTGGATACTTTTTAAGCAACTTCTTGCAGCACTGAACGCGTGTCTTTTTCTGCTCATCTGTCAACAGATGGGGAATCCATCTAGCACAGATCTTTCTCATTTTCAAATCCCGTTTCAGAATTGTATGAGCTGCTCCTAATGAGATGCCAACCATACTAGCTATTTGCCTAGTGGTGTATCGTGCATCGGTCGCAACTATTTCTTTCACTCTAGCAACCATCTTGGCAGAGGTTGCTCTTTTCTGCCGACGATCATGTTGTGCATCCTCTGTTGAGCCTAGCCCACAGTTGAATTTCTTACACCAACGGAAAACTGTCGGAAAAGACATTTCATTATGCCCATAAACCGAACATATCAAAAATGTCTTTGCACCGTATACCAAGAATGCAACGATTCTTAGTATAGGACTGTATTTCAACGGCGTACTCTGACCTTCTTCCAACCATGTTTTGTATTAGTATACAAGAGTAAACAGTTTTATCGTACGATATACATGGCTAAAGTGCACGGATTTTAACAGGTTTGGTATCAATGTATAGGTAAAATGTTTTTCTACCCTGTGATATTTATTTCCAGGTGATTTTCGCATTAGTGCATGAGAAAACGTTCTACTTGCATTCATATTTGAACAGTCCTCGTATAATGTCACACTGGTGTGTTAACGTAATGGCATCACCAAGTCTTTCTTTGCTTCCGGAGCCATTAGATGACACTGTTCTATCACTGTACGTTTTTAGCTCACCTGTCATGTAGTGACGAGATGAGCTTTTGGGACCACTTATCGTCCGTCGTGCGTCCGTCCTTGCGTGCGTAAACAATTTCTTTAAACGACATCTCCTCCTAAATTATTCATCGGATTTTGACCGAACATCACAGGAATGATCCTTAGGTGGTCCCCTTTCAAAGTTGTTCAAACGGTTCCAGTCCGTTGCACATCAAGGTCACGGGAGCCAAAATAGATTTTTAATGGAAAATAAAAAAATCTTCTCCTCTGAAACCGCAAGGCCCAGGTCTTAGATATTTGGTGTGTAGCTTCATCTAGTGGACCTCTACCAAGATTGTTTAAATTATAGCCATGGTGCCAAAAATTACCCTACCCCGGAAAAGCTTTAAAAATGTTCTTGTCTGAAACCAGATGGCTCAGGTGTTTGATATTTGGTATGAAACTTCGTCTTGTGGACCTCTATCAAGATTGTTCAAATTATAGCCCTTGGGCCAAAAATGCCCCGGCCCCGGGGCCCTTTGGTTTTACATTGACTTAAATAAGAAAAATCTTTAAAAAAAAAAACCTTCTCCTCTGAAACCGCAAGGCTCAGGTCTTTGATATTTGGTGTGTAGCTTCATCTAGTGGACCTCTACCAAGATTGTTCAAATTATAGTCCTGGGGCCAAAAATGCCCCCGCCACGATGCCCTTTGGTTTTACATAGACTTACAAACCTTTAAAAATAGGGAAAACTGTAAACATCTTCTTGTCTGAGACCAGAAGGTTCAGATGTTTGATATTTGGTATGAAAAATAGAAGTGGAGCAATGATCAGGAATCGATACAATCAACCCTCAGCTCCCATCAGAGACACCACCCCGGAAAAGCTTTAAAAATGTTCTTGTCTGAAACCAGAAGGCTCAGGTGTTTGATATTTGGTATGAAGCTTCATCTTGTAGACCTCTATCACGATTGTTCAAATTATAGCCCTTGGGCCAAAAATGCCCCCGCCCTGGGGCCCTTTGGTTTTACATTGACTAAAAAAGGGAAAACCTTTAAAAATATTCGTGTTTGAAACCAGAAGGCTCAGTTCCTTGATATTTGGTCTGAAGCTTTTTTCTAGTGGACCTCGACCAAGGTTGTTCAAATTATAGCCCTTGGACCAAAATTGGCTCCGCCACTGAGCCCACTGGTTTTACATAGACTTATGTAGGGAAAACCGTCTTTCCTAAAACCAGGAAGCTCAGGCCTTTAATATTTTGGTATGAAGCTTTGTGTAGTAGACCTCTAGCAAGATTGCTCAAATTATAGCCCTGGGGCCAAAATTGGGCCCACCCCGGTGCCCACAGGTTTTACATAGACTAATATAGGGAAAATGTTTGAAAATATTATTGTCTGAAACCAGAAAGCAAAGGTCTTTGATATTTGGTATGAAGCTTCATCTAGTGGGCCTCTACCAAAATTGTTCAAATTATAGCCCTGGGGCCAAAAAATGGCCCATCCCGGGACCCACTTGTTTTACTTAGACTTATATTGGGAAAACCTTTGAAAATCTTCTTGTCTAAAACCAGAAGGCCAAGGTCTTTGATATTTGGTATGAAGCTTCTTCATGTAGATTTCTACCAAGATTGTTCAAATTATAGCCCTGGGGCCAAAAATGGCCCCGCCCCGGGACCCACAGGTTTTATATATAGACTTATTCAAGGAAAACCTTTAAAATCTTCTTGTTTGAAACCAGAAGACTTCGGTCTTTGATATTTGGTATGAAGCTTCACCTTTTAGACCTCCCTCAAGATTATGCAAATTATAGCCCTAGGGTCAATGATTCCCCTCCCGGGGGCCAACTTGTTACACTATGGACCAGGTGAGCGATCCAGGGCCATGATGGCCCTCCTGTTTCTCTATATTGTATCTTAGCATATATAGCTTACATATTCCTTCAAAGAAAAATGTTCGGAGACGAAAGCTGTAACAAAAGTAAGAACTGCATTTACAAAATGCTTAGCCGAATTCATAATTTACTCTAACTGTCAAAATAAAAAAAAACATCCAAATATAAAGTGCTTTTGAAAATATAGTTAGTCCCTATTTTCTTGCACACCAGACAAGGAAATTCGTGATTTTACCCTGGGATAGAAATTTATGTTCTGACCCTGGTGTTCCGACTCAAAATCGAATATTATCGCGTGTTTGATAAATGCACTGGTTGATAACGACCTCGTATGCGCCGTCGCTAAGGTTGACGTCACAGCACGTTGCGTGACGTCACTAAACATTCCTGCAGTGCCATCACAATATGGCGGACGTCGGTAACCGAAGTGACTGTAGCATTGAAAATCCGCGCTAAGAAATGGAAGGTATGCAAAAAAAATAATCCTATATGGGTATGAGGGCTGCACAGAAAAATCCGTCCCTCGGGATCACTGTCCGGCATAACTCGGCAAGCCTTGTGATGCCAGACAGTGACCCTCGGGACGGATTTTTCCATCCTCCCCTCACACCTATATAAGATTCTTATATTCCTCTTGTAGTGCTGATCAAGTAATAGAACTGCCAGTGCCATCAAGGAAGCTAGAGCTACACGTGATTGCGTCAGGTTCGGCTGAGGAATTATCAACAGTTCAAGTGGGACAACTTATGCGACTAAGAGTTACATATGACAATACAGCCAATAAGCGTAAGGAGACATTTTCATCACAAGTGGAACTCAAAAGCCCGTAAGAAAAGACATACATACAAATAATCGTGTCTTCAATAGATCAGTAGCAAACAAGAACAGAAAGCAGGATAAAAGTACAAACGAGCCAATACAATACAGGTGCTCCGCCAAGGGGCTGAACCTCATCCGGAAACAAGCATTTAAAAAAAACATAACAATTGGCACATTTTAAATTTAATCTAACTTGACCTGTATTCAATTATTATATACCCGTGCATAAAATATGAATCCAATATAGTTATCGTTTCCAAAGATATCAAACAAATCCATTTTTTTTTCATATGCAAAAATGCTGTTGTACAATGGGCCATAATAATCGGTGGACTTCTTGACCTATATTTTACGATTATATACCACTGTAAAAAATTATGGATCCAATCGAATGGAAACCATATTTTCGAGGGTAAAAATGAAGTTGAAAAACAAACGGTGGATTTTGCGTACTCGAAATCAAACTTGACCATCGCCCCATCCCTCTCCCCACCCGTTCATCGGGGTTGAAAGAAATAGATTGGGCTACATGGCGCGTCCACGCAGAGCTTAAACGGACCAAATATGAGTACTGGTAAACTGCTTAGAAGTAGTAAGCCTGCCCGGGCAAAGTGGTGCGAGCCAGACCGCCCCATGCATATAAGCCGTTTAGTTTCATTGGGTGGCAGAGCTTGAGATGTCATTTCATCTCAAAAGTGGGTAGAAAAGTAGAAGTAAAACAAAGATCAGGAACTGATACAATTAACTTACTCCACCCATAAAAGACACCAAAGGGAAAGAAATACAAACATTAAGCGACCAGACCATAATGGAAACCTAAACAAAGGAAGGCCATAAGGACCGTTACTTTCCCTCAAATTGGCCATATGGCCATCCAAAATTAAAAGACACAAGTGATACACACTGTAAGTAACAAACAACAACATAAATAAAAAAAATAAATCGCCACAGAAGAGCCGCCTTGGAACGGTCAGTGGAAGATTTCCACTGGGGGGCTTAAATCGATTTTGCGTGGCCACAATCCTCGCCCTTACTTCCGTCGCGATTTAGACAAATAATTTGTTCAGTCCGCATGAAGACCTCCTAACTCTTCAGTGCAACATCTCCGTGAACACAAAAATCAAAGAACCACAGAGGTGAGACAACGGTGAGGACTCGACAGCAAGAAACCACTGAAATGCTGGAGCAAAAGAAAACCAACAGTTAGACTCCGATGAGCCCGACCAGAGACGGAGCATCAGAAGTCCCATAAAATTGGAAGTAGCGTCTCCAAAATGACCTAAATAGTGTTGGCGGGGACATTAAACCTCATTTCTAACAAACAAAGTCAAACTTGACCTATATGTTATGTTTATATACCTGTGAATGAAATATAAATTTAATTTTCTATTTTTTTCAAAAGATCATTTTCATGTAACAACTAAGTTGAAAAAGGGTCATAACGCTCAATACATGAAATTAAAGTTGATCAGTCCTATATTTTATTAACTTATACCGGCGTATATAGTATGAATCCAATCTACCGATCTTTTCAAAATAAATTGAATGGAAACAATTTTTTACGTATATGCATACGGTCAGGACGTACATACAGACGGCCGGAACCTGCAAATGGACAGGGTTGATACTATATGCCCCAATTGAAAATGGCGGGAGCATAGTAATATCACTGGTGTCTAAGTTTCACCAAAGATTCTCGAAAACGCATATATTGTATGGATCGCATGGAGACTTCTACATCAGCACTGATACGCATTCACAAATTACTGTCGATAGAACACGTATTGGGCCCATTAGAACTGCTTTAGATAATCGAAATTGTCTTCTCTTGTTCTTTAAACGATAGAGTTAATACCAAGGATAAATCTGAAACTAAATATAATAGACACAGATAAGACTGAGTGGGTGGAGCTATCGTTTGCACCTGACTTTGGAATGTTCTATTAATGAAAAGGTAAACCAAGTCACCCGACTGCGTGAATTCAACTGTAACAGAAACATAGCAGTGGTGAATATGGCCGTTTGGTCCGCTTGCAGAAAGCATGCAAAAGGCACTCTACCGAATCTTCTGGTGGACTCATATATTGACAACATCTGAATAGCTCAGCCTAGTCAATTTCATCTGCGTCTGTTATACTTAGTTCAGCGTTTCAGTTGTATCAGCTTGATTGACATCAGAGAGAGAGAGAGAGAGAGAGAGAGAGAGAGAGAGAGAGAGAGAGAGAGAGAGAGAGAGAGAGAGAGATTTAAAAGCATACTTTAGCGTACCGACCGAAGCTTGCTTACCAAGTAATGTGTACTATCCGGGGACGCCTGATTACACCCATCTTTCTCAGGTTCAAAATAGAAGTGAAGGCACTGATCAGGAGTCGATACAATTAACCCACAGCTCCCATCAGAGAATCCAAAGGGAAAACAACACAAGCATGAAACAACAGAGTCTAATGGAAACATCAAAAGCGGAAAGCCAAAAGGACAGTTGCTTTGAAATTCCCACAAAATGGCGAATGGGCTATCCAAAACAAAATAATATAAGCGGTATAAACACTCAAAGACAAACCATAACAACAAAAAAACCTGGACAGAAAAACCACCTTGGAAAGGTCAGTGAAACGAATTCCACTAGGGTGCTTAAATCGATTATATGTGGCCACAATCCTCGCCCTTACTTCCGTCGCGATTTAGACAAACAAGAAAGAAACCACTGAAATGCTGGAGTAAAAGAAAACCAACAGTTAGACTCCGATGGGCCTGACCTGAGACAGAGCATCCGGCACCAACCAACATTACATAGAATTAGCAGGTAGAAGAAAGTTGTTTCATTTAAAGACTGTCTTTAAATTTAAAGACTGTCTTCAAATTTAAAGACTTTTTAGTCTGTAAATTTAAAGACTGACAAAAATAAAATAATGAAAATGATGTAAAACGGAAAAATCTTACTTTGCTGTTTATAGTAATTTGGCCCGTTATCTATGGAATATTTAATTATGTGTAACTGCAAATTATATAGTTGTCTCTATTTAATTAAATTCCTTCCACCATAATTGAAGAGTTCTCCGAAAAACAGGTTTTGTAATAAGATTCAGTGGTAAAATGAACCCAGGAATGAACGTGTACAACGATTTTATCATTTTGTCAATATACCGACCACTCGCAGACAGACAGTTTTTCTGACAACTAAAATTGATGAACGTTTCAGACGGACTACAACAGTAAAATGCCCGAAAACGAAATGACGTCAGTACGAAACTCATCTTATGTTCGACCTTTGACAGATATTTCCTCCCTTACTGCGAACTTTCACGGCATTTGTGGTCTAAGAGTGTGTTGTTTTATTTCTTAATTATTTCTATCATTAAAACGATATTAAAAGACAATAAATACATGCAGTCTATAGCAACGCACATTTTATTAATGAGATGAAGACTGAGGCTGCGTATGAGAATGCGACTTTTTCATGTTACATCATTTTCATGATTTTCCATTGTGTTACTCAGTGTTAGTCTTTAAATTTACAGACTAAAAAGTCTTTAAATTTGAAGACAGTCTTTACATTTAAAGACAGTCTTTAAATAAAACAACTTTCTTCTACCTGATTAGATTCTCTCTAGTTCTCAGTAAGCCTTTACGGTTGAACCGTCATAGAATCTGGGGCCTGACGTACCGAACAAGTCTGCTGGTCTGAACATACTGATTTGCCATTCCTTTACGGATTTATGAGCCTGCATTATGGCCACAACTTTCAAAATTTCAGCAAGTCTGATTTTGATTGTTGCAATAAGTGTGTTAAGTAAAAAGAAAAGACCTGTGACGGCAAAACTGTATGAATACACAGGAAGTCGCAGTCAAAGTCCACAGCCATCTGAAGCCATTGAAAGGTGCCAGTGGCATGAAGGCAAATAAAAATCAAAACATGGGTTCCTTTAAGAGCAATGAAAACATTCCGCAAAGCCTGTTTTAAGTTTTATAGACGTCATTTCGATCTCTTCAGCCACAAGGCCTAACGAATATGTTCTATAAAAGGGTTATCCTTTGGAAGCAAGGACTACACCATAGAACTGAAAAATATGAAGTGTGTCTGTTTTTGGGCCAGGCTAGCTAGTTTCGGCAATTAAGGCCTCATCAGTGACCCTCAGATATTTTCAAAATTCCACAATGGAATCAATGATCCCAAAGGACAAGAAAATATCAACTACACTGTGATGTAAAGTAGAAGTAAAACAAAGATCAGGAATTGATACAATTAACTTACTCCACCCATAAAAGACACCAAAGGGAAAGAAATACAAACATTAAGCGACCAGACCATAATGGAAACCTAAACAAAGGAAGGCCATAAGGACAGTGACTTTCCCACAAAATGGCCATATGGCCATCCAAAATTAAAAGACACAAGTGATACACACAGTAAGTAACAAACAACAACATAAATAAATCGCCACAGAAGAGCCGCCTTGGAACGGTCAGTGGAAGATTTCCACTTGGGGGCTTAAATCGATTTTACGTGGCCACAATCCTCGCCCTTACTTCCGTCGCGATTTAGACAAATAATTTGTTCAGTCCGCATGAAGGCCTCCTAACTCATCAGTGCAACATCTCCGTGAACACAAAAATCAAAGAACCACAGAGGTGAGACAACGGTGAGGTCTCGACAGCAAGAAACCACTGAAATGCTGAAGCAAAAGAAAACCAACAGTTAGACTCCGATGAGCCCGACAAGAGACAGCGCATCAGGCACCAACCAACATTATCTCTCTAATTCTCAATAAGCCTTTACGTTGGAGCTGTCATAGAATCCGAGGCCTGACCCACCGGCGTGCAATTAAAGAGGGAAGCAAAGTTGCCAACCGTGATTGGGTTAACTACCATGCATGCATTCTGTCGTATAATATCCATGTTGTACCCAATCTTTTTATATCGAAGAATGATTTTAGGAAATTGGGTGGTGAAGTCATTGCGGTTATATATTTTTCTTAATTTATATACTAAGTCACCATAAAATTCGGGTTCCGATAGACCTTGTTGCAGAAGAGATTTAAGTCCAATATTGAATTTTGAAATTAAACCTGAATTTTATGGTTACTAAGTATATTAATTCAGAAAATTATCTGCTTGAAATTATTTCAGTTCCCAATTTCGTGTAATCGTTCTTCGATATAAAAAGATAGGATACGACATAAATGTCAAATGGCAGACTGCATGTATGATAGTTAACCCATTGATTCCCCCTTTAACTGCACGCCGAAGCGTCGGGCCTCAGACTCTATGACTTTCTTTACTTTTTAAGTAATGTCGACTGATGCTTGATGCTATGTCTCTGGTCGGCCCCACCGAAGTCCAACTATTGGTTTTTTTTTTCAGCAGTTCGGTTATTTCATAATATCTAGTGCTCAACGTTGTAACATTTCTGTATTCGTTTGATTTTTTATTTATCGGAGCTCTCGTCTGCTGAGTTAGAAATACACAATACGGACTGAACAAATTATATGCCGAAACCACGACAGAACCAAAGTCGTAAAATCGATTTATGAACCCCCTAATTTACCAATTTAACAACATTTTACCTACTGTTCCAATGCGATTCTTCTGTTGTGGTTCATTATTAGTGCAGTTATTTTATGTTCGTATTTCTTTCTCTTTGGTGTCTTGGATGGGAGGTGTGAGATAATTGTATCGATTTCTGATCATTGCTGTCACCTCATTCTAAAATCACAGACTCATGCTTGTGTCAAATGATGTGCTATCCTGTTCATTATTTGCTGGCTCCCAGCTTGCACATTGTCAATATTGGAAAAACATGTAACCAGACCCCCCTGATAAAAGGTCAGGGGGGTCTGGTTACCTGTTTTTCCAACACTGATAACCTTCAGACAATGCAAATAATGCAAACCAGCAGATAATGCAAATAAGGTGAAAAGGTAATCGAGTACAGTTCTTAAACAACGCATATTTTCTTTCAGTTGAACCTTACGGTGTGTATATAAAGAGCTGCGAGGTCGCGGACACTGTTAACTTCGATATGAATACTGTTATCCTGATTGAAAATGGGTAGGTATATCTATAAAAAGTTGCAAACACCACGAAAATACGCCTATATAATTTTGACCCCCTGGAACCCCACTTTCATACAGTAAAACTGGGGTTTACATGGGTAAACCTTATCTTTCTTATTTCTGCTCTAAAGTATAGATTGTGAGTACTCGTTAGAACCGCTTCGATACCTTATTTTTCTTATTTCTGCTCTCAAATATAGATTGTGGGTACTCATTAGAACCGCCTCGATACCTTATTTTTCTTATTTCTGCTTTAAAATATAGAGTGTGGGTACTCGTTAGAACCGCCTCATCGAGGCGGTTCTAACGAGTACCCACACTCTAAATTTTTTTCATCTTAAAATTTTCATTTTTTCGTCGATAAAGATTACAATGTATTTGTATAGGCGTGTTTTCCTAATGATACATGTTAACTATGAGCCAAGCAACCGAGGTTTGCGGCTAGGTAAGACACAACCCTGTCTGCTCAGCTACACAGCCTATCACGATAGTTATTAAGGTCGCGCAGGCTGATCGGCACCTTCGTTGGTCGCAAACGGCAAAACAGGTTTATCTGGACGTGGCCCATACAATTCAGTACTAATGATTTTACTATTTTAAGTGCTTCATTTTTATTATACTTGACAATATTTACCTAAGATTTGGTACTAAATTATTTAGACAAATACATTCCAACCTGTATTAAGCAATCACCTATGGGATATTCAAAATGTGCTTGCTTAAGACAGGTGCTTGTTTAAGACAGGTGAATTTTAATGCATTTTCCTGTTTCGGGAACTGAATGACTGCTGGATTAAGACAGGTTGCTTGCTTAATAGAGGTGGCCACTAAGACAGGTTTGACTGTAGTGGATATTCCGATAGGTACAGATTGCGCACCCCATGTGGCTGATCTGCTCTTGTTTTGTTATGTAAGAGACTTATGATGTCCATTTTCATTGTAAACCAATCTGAAATCCTGAAATCATTGAATCCTAGATATTTGGATGATTAAATTTATTAAATATTGACAATTTCGATGGTTTGGTCAGTCAAATTTACCCCCCCCCCCCCCCCCCACACACACACAAAGAACTTCAGTTAAATAAAGCAACTTCTGATACCAAGGCCCCGGTTTTTGGATTTACATCTATCTATTGTAGATGGGTTTGTTTCCTGCAGAATTTATGATAAACGCGATGATTTTTATTTTGAGATTGTACATCTTCCTTTTGTTGGATGGTGATGTTCCTCGTGCGGCATCCTTTGGCTTTTATATTTCGCAATTAATTAGATTTGCCAGAGTGTCTAGTCATATAACTGACTTAAAACTCGTAATAAATCGCTCACTGCTAAGGGTTATCGGTATCAAAAACTACACAAAGCATTTTCTAAGTTTTATAGACGTCATTCCAATTTGATTTCAGAATTCAATGTTAGACTTAAATCTCTTCTGCAAAAAGGTCTATCGGAACCGGAATTTTATGGTGACCAGGTAGTATTAAAGACAATAGAAGCGAAGGCAATGATCAGGAATCGATACAATTAACCCACAACTCCAATCAGCAACACCAAATGGAAAGAAACACAAGCATGAAACAACTAGACCCAAATGGAAACATCAACAGCGGAAAGCCAGAAGGACAGTCACTTTCCAACAAAATGGCCAAATGGCCTTTCAAAACAAAATAATGTAAGCGATACACACACTCAAAGACAAACCATAACAAAAATAAACCGCGACAGAAGGACCGCCTTTGAACGGTCAGTGAAACAAATTCCACAGAAAAAAATGTATACTTGCATGTACTTCTGTACCCACTTTCTTAAAATCATTCTTCGATATACAGTCGAACTTAAATAGCTCGAACACCTTTGGGACCTCGAAATATCTGTTCGAGACAGGGGTAGTTCGAGCCACTGAAGTTACTTGTTTGTTTGTTTGATTTGAGGTTTAACGTCCCCGTCAACACTGTAAAGGTCATTTTGGAGACGTTGCTTCCAATTTTGTGGGACTTTTACCCGACATTGAGATGAAATGACATCTCAAGCCCTGTCGCCCAATGAAACCAATAGGGTTTATTAGCATGGACGGTCCGCCTCGAACCGTGGTTCCTGGACAGGCTTAGATCCTCTAAGCGGTTTACCAGTACCAGTGTGCGGGCCGGATTCAGCTCTGCGTGGAAGCATCGTGCAGCCCATATATTTCTTCAAGCCCCTATGGGCGGGGGCGGCACTGAAGTTACTGTCAGGAGGCATAGCGAGATACTTTTTGACATCTTTTCGGTGTTCTATAATGGAAATGTATGCTGTGTGTACTCATTAGATCGAGGCGATTCTAATGAATACACACAGCATGCATTTGCAAGATAAAAGACTAAAAATCTCCTTAATTATCCCCTACTATTTCTTATGTAGAGGATTTCGCTAGGGGCTCAAGAATGGGTTCGACGCATCAATGGTAAACGAGCCATCGGTGTTCGAGCCATCGAAGTTCTACTGTAATTGGATTTGCTACAACATAAATGCTATACGACTGACTGCATGTATGGGAGTTAACCCAATCAAAGTTGATGGCGTTGCTCCCTTCTTTAATTGCACGTGGGTGGGTCAGGCCTCAGGTTCTATGACAGTTCCAGCGTAAAGGCTTACTTGAAATTGTGTCTGTTTGTTTTGAAGTTAAACGTCCCCGTCAACACTGTAAAGGTCATTTTGGAGACGTTGCTTCCAATTTTGTAGGACTTTTACCCGACATTGAGATAAAATGACATCTCAAGCCCTGTCGCCCAATGTAACCAATAGGGTTTATAAGCATGGACGGGCCGACTCGCACCGCGGTTCCTGAACAGACTAATATCCTCTTAGCGGTTTACCAGAACTGGTGTGCGGACGGTTTCAGCTCTGCGTGGAAGCATCATGCAGCCCATCTATCGGCCCGTCCATGCTTATAAACCCTATTGGTTTCATTGGGCGATAGGGCTTGAGATTGAATTTAAAATTTGATTTTAGATAATGTTGCCTGGTGCCTGATGTTCTGTCTCTGGTTTGGCCCATCCGAGTCTAACTGTTGGCAGGTTTGTTTTCATTTGCTCCAGCATTTCAGTGTTTTCTTGCTATCGAGTCCTCACCGTTGTTTCATCTCTGTGGTTGTTTGATTTTTGTGTTATCGGAGATGAGTTAGGAAGCCCTCATGCGGACTGAACAAATTGTTTGCTGGCCCCCAATAGGGGAACCTTTATAACCTTTAAAAACCTACATATCTCATGCAGTCCCTTTAAACCATTAATTTCTCCAGAAAACCTATAAAAAACATGTATTTTGGTGGAAAAACCTTTATTTTTGCAAAGTTCTTAAAATGTTCAAGAAAAATGGCTTAAAACTTTGGTGTCATGCCAGAAAAATAACCACTTTCCTCTCTGGATTTTTATGACCCCGCACCGTAAGATGCCGGGGGGCATTAAGTTTTTTTTTTATTTTTTCCGTACGTGCATACTTGCGTACGAATGTATGTCCTTCTGTATGAGTGTGTGTACGTACGTGATCCTGTTAGACTCCGGTTAAGGCATGTGTACCTGGTAGAACCAGAACTTAAATTTTAAGAACTCATATTTTCCAAACCATGTGATGGATTGTGTTCATATTTGGTGTAATTAAGAATTTTTTTTTTTTTTTATTTTTTTTTTGGTTTGGGTTTTACGGCCCTTTCAAGATTATTTCACTCATATCGAGCCGATCGTTGATCAGAGGTGGGCGAAAACCGGAGTACCCGGAGAAAAACCACCTTACCTTCCGTTGCAGAACTTGGCGTCTCACACGTGGCCCGAGCGAGGCTCGAACCTACGGCGATGAGAGACCTAATGACTAAGAGTCAGCGCTCTTATCCACTAGGCCACGGAGGCCCGTTGTAATTAAGAAATCAGCTCTAACTGTGATTTGTTGAGTAATAAATCACAGTTTGGAGGTCAGTTGCAAAGTAGACAAATCATGGGCGCGTAGCGCGCGTGATTTGTCTGCTTACATCTGAACGACAAAATGTGATTTTTTACTCTACAAATCACAAACTAGAGTTGATCTATTTCGATTCTAACAGGCTGAAAATCGGCAATAACGCTGTTGTTTCCTTCAAAATCTCAAAACTTTTCGCCATTGTTAGAAGAAATCCCGCTAAAATTATCGACTGAAACACATGCCTTTATATCCTTTTCTAACGTTTTCGATGTGAGAATATGATGTTGCACCGTCTAACGTCAAGGAAATCGACTAGTGGCGTCATAAATTGGCAGTTTTTAATGACGTCACTCGTCACGCTCTTCCGAGCAGTGACTCGTTGCAAAACAAAACACTGTTATTTTCCATTGCCTATATAGGTGCGCTGTTAGAATGATAGATATAGGTCCAAGGTTTTATTCAGCAATACTCCCATCCATGCCAATGGCCTGAAGGTCAAGATCACGCTCTTTTATTAATGTAAAATACTCCGTTTAAGGTATTTGTACCAGGTTTAAGAGATTATATTTTCCAAACCTTGTGATGTATTTGGTTCATATTTGTTCTAGTGACAGATATAACACCAACGTTATATTCAGCGAACCCACACCCATGCACATAACCTCAAGGTCAAGGACTTAGAAATTTCTAATGTTAAAGACTCAGGTTAAGGTATTGGTACCAGGTAGCATTCAGCTTTTACGATTGATTTGGTTCATATTTGGTATGGTGATAGATATTGGTCCAAATTTTTATTTCAGTACTACTTCCACCCATGCTCATGACCTCAAGGTCAAGGTCTCAGACTTAGACATTTATCATGTTAACGTTTTAAAGAGCTCATATTTTCCAAACTATATGATTGATTAGATAGATAGCTAGATAGATAGATAGATAGATGTTCAAAGGAATGCCCTTCCAGAGTCCGTTGTCAGCTCGCCAAGCCTTGACATATTCAAGGCCGAAATTGGCAAGCTGCATCATTCCAAACCATAGATCCCAAGTATATAGTATGTTTTTTTTAACCTGATTTTAACTATTCTTAACTATTTTAACCTATCATTTTTCATCCCCTCAACTGTCATACTTTATCACTCACTATCATGCTTTTATCTTTTTAGCTTGTCTATTAATATACTTGGATTGTCTGACAGCGCAACATGCCTAGAATGTCCTCGCGGGCGTATGGCATTATGTAAAGAAGAAGAAGAAGAAGGTTTATTCGACAATACCCCCATCCATGCATGTGATTTTAAAGTCAACTCACAGACTTTGAAAATTTTAACGTTAATTTTTATCCCCCACCCCGACCAAGTCTGTAGACGAAACAGTGTGATGGCCATAACTCCAATACCCTTTGAGATTCATTGGTGGTACTTGGCGCAATTGCTCACAAGGCTGAGGCGGTGTGGCATGCGCAAGAACAAAACTCTGGGTGTCAAAGTTTTTAGTTATCTCCCCTTCCAGTAAAATAAAATGACTACCTTGTGATGGCCATGACTCCAGTACCCTTTGAAACATATTGATTGTACCTGGCACAATTGTTTACAAGGCTGAGTTGGCGTGTCATGCGCACAAACCACAACTTTGGGTGGCATGGTTATCGAGTTTTACATTTAAAGTGTGTTAAGAGCTCATAGTTTCCAAACCGTATAATGGCTTTGCTTCATACCTGGTATGATGATAGTTGCAGGTCCAAGCCGGCCTCGGTAGCCCAGTCGGATGCGCATCTGACTTGTAATCAGGAGGACGCGGGTTCGATACCTGCCGGGGTTGCCAACATTCTTTCATGGAGATTGATCATGAAATCTTTTCTACGGTCATTCTCCCCCTTCCGCTGATGCAAGAAGGGCAGTTGAGAGTTTCTGGCGAAAGAATGTGCACTGTACTGATTAACCGCTTACGTATAAGCCTGCCTAGGAAAAGTTGACCGGCTCAAAAATGAACTAAAATTGTGTTGACTGGTCCGTTAAACGCCAATGCAAACAAACAAACAAAAGTTACAGGTACAAACTTTTATTCAGCATACCCCCGCCCCTTCTAGGTCACAAACTTAAAAACAAATAATTTTAAAATTTTAAGAGCTCATATTTGCACGACCATATGATGGATTGTGTTTATATTTGGTATGATGATAGATATTTTATCGCCCCCGCCCATCGGGGCTTGAAGAAATAGATGGGCTGCATGATGCTTCCACGCAGAGCTGAAACCGATCGCACACGAGTACTGGTAAACCGCTTAGAGGATCTAAGCCTGCCCAGGCAGGGCGGTGCGAGTCCGTCTATTCTATTAAACCCCACTGGTTTCATTGGACGACAGGGCTTGAGATGTCATTTCATCTCAATTTCGGGTAAAAGCCCCACACAATTAGAAGCAGCGTCTCCCAAATGACCTATACAGTGTTGATGGGGATATTAAACCTCGAATCAACCAACCAACAAACAGATGACAGTTGTTGTCGCAACATGATTTCTTCAGGATGAGACGGGCCCCTGGACTGGGGTATCTGTGTCGTATTGACACATTTATAGTTCAGACTATGAAACAGCACTTCTGAGACTCCAAATGATATAGTTATGAAGACAACAGAAGTTGATTTGCCATATCACTTGAATGTTCACATTCAAAGCAGGTATTTATGGCACAGAAATGCACAAGAGCTCCGCAAGCGGGGCATTATACGCCCGTGGAAATTATATATACTGACTGTTGTACAAGTTTGGGTTTGTGTAATGTAACCAAGGAACAATATGTGCTCCATATATTCTTACCTGGCCCTATTAATAACCCTCAATGGCTCAGTCCTGTCTCCAACAAATGTTCATGGTTGGTAATGTTTGGTGGACCATGACCTCAAAATAATGTGGCCATAACTCTGGCAAAAAGTGACATACTGTAACCTTGAAATAATATGTGATGCTCCACATCATAGTCTAACTATACGTAGAGTTTCAGCTTCATGAGATGTACAATGTAGGACACGTTATCCGGAAATAAAATATGTTTAGAAAAATCTGTGAAAGTGGAATAACTCTGTAATATTTGGCGGACTGTAACCTCAAAATAATATGCACTGTTTTACATCATGGTCTTACTATATGTAAAGATTCAGCTTCATCAGATATAAAATGTAGGAGTTATTATCCGGAAACGGAATGTTTAGAAAAATCTGTGAAAGGGGTATAACTGGTAATATTAAGCGGACCGTAGCCTCAAAATAATATGCACTATTCCATATCATGGTCTTACTGTATGTAAAGTTTCAGCATTACGCTATATTATTTGGTGGACCGTAAACTCGAAACAATGTGCGCTGCCCCACATCATGGTCTAACTAAGTATGAAGTTTCAGCTTGATCGGATGTAAACTCTAGGAGGAGTTAACCGGAAACGAAAAGTTTACAAACAAATTCAAAGGGGCATAACTCTTATTATTTGGCGGACTGTAACCTCGAAACAATATCCGATGCCCCACATCATGGTCTAACTATGTATGAAGTTTCAGCTTGATAGGATGTAAACTGTATGAGGAGTTATCCGGAAACGAAAAGTTTACAGACGGACGGACGCCAGGGGGAATTACACAATGCGCCCCGTTTTTCAAACGGGCGTATAAAACAGAAGCAAGGTGAGAAAATAAGCTATCATTTTGTTCAAAAGACAGTCATTAAACCTTCATTTTACCTTAAATACTTTTTATATAAAAAAAACTTTATTTTCACAAGAGCCTGCTATTTGTCAAAATCATGACGGAAGTAAGGGCGAGGTTTGCGGCCGCGTAAAATCGATTGACCCCCCCCCCCTCCACACACACACACACACACACACACACACACACACACACACACACACACACACACACACCACAACCACCACTTCCCCAATGAAAAACTTTTCACTGACCGTTCTGTCATGGTTTATTTCTGTTAAAGTTCGTCTTTGAATGTGTGTATCGCTTATATCTTTTTGTTTTGGATAGCCAGTTGGCCATCTGGTGGGAAAGTAACTGCCCTTTTGGCTTTCCGCTGTTGGTGTTTCCATTAGAGTCTTGTTACTTCATGTTTTTGTTTCTTTCCCTTGAGTGTCTCTGACTGGAGGTGTGGGTCAATTGTTTTGAGTCCTGACCATTGCCTTCACTTCAATTTTTAATCAGCTTTAACATACATGTTCCTACTATACGCCGCTAACATTAATTTACAACCCATCCATGTCTAAGTGTTTCCTTTACCAAATGCAAAGTTTATAGCTTTACAACATCTCACTGCAGCTGGAATAAAGTGTCGTGTGTTTTGCAGTAAAACATCTTTGGGTCGTTCTTTTTTCACTAAAATATCCAGGAAGGTTCTTCTGTCGTGGTTTATTATTGCTATAGTTTGATTTTGAATGTATGTATTGCTTTTACCTTTTTATTTTTAATAGCCGTTTGGACATTTAGTTGGAGAATAACGGTTCTTTTGGCTTTTTTTATTATCGACTTCATGTCATATTAAAAAAAAAATGCCCCCCGCCCATAGGGGCTTGAAAAAATATATGGGCTGCATGATGCTTCCACGCAGAGCTGAATCCGGCTCGCACACTAGTACTGGTAAACCGCTTAGAGGATCTAAGCCTGTCCAAGAACCGTCCATGTTAATAAACCCTATTGGTTTCATTGGGTGACAGGGCTTGAGATGTCATTTCATCTCAATGTCGGGTAAAAGTCCCACAAAATTGGAAGCAACATCTCCAAAATGACCTTTACAGTGTTGACGGGGACGTTAAACCTCAAATCAAACAAACTAACTGTCGTCAAAAAACATATAATTTAATACTGTGAAAAGGTCTTTAAAAGGGCAGGCGAATTATGTCTTGGTCCATTAAAAGTTCGAATCAGTTTAAAATAGAAATACGCAGACGTGCATCAAGTCCGACTACGTATGAATATTCCATGCTTTTCACTACACTACGTTATAAGCTTATAAGATAAAATCTTAACGACTTTATTGAATGGATATGCCATAGGTAAGTCCATCTATCATTCGTTTAACGAAATACTGTAATGCTTTTTTTCACTTTCGTAAAGCGTAGAAAATTACACATATTTGGGCCCCGTCAAGCGATTTTGGTACTTATCGCCTATGCGAGCAGCGAAGGTTCAGGCGAGCCTGCGCATCCGCGCAGTCTCGCCAGAACCTTCGCTGCTCGCTCATACACGCTGTGAATCAAGAGGAACCTTTGGACAGAAAGCCATATCCCTGGCCCCTCTGAGTGGCTGGGCATGCGCAGTTAAAACTTGTCATGACGGAATGCTCGAAGACACAAATTCGCTTGGCGGGGCTCAATTATGAGAAAGTGTGTGAAGCGGACACCTTTCAACTTATCCTGACCCATCCGAGCGTTGCTTCTGTTGTGGTTTATTGTAGTCATTGATTCGTCTTGCGTGTATGGTCTGGTAATATCAGCCGTAAAAAAACTCGCTTTCAGCATTCTACCATTAATGTTCTAATTATGGTATTACTACATAATATTTGTGCTTCTTTCCCTTTGGATATATGGTAGTTGAGTGCATGTCTGACCATCGCTTCACTGTTATTTTACTTCCAGAGGCCAAAAAAAAATATTTTCAATTCCCATCATATACGTTATCCGTTGAATGTTTCCAATGGTATCTTCTCATATTGCTTTATTCCCAACTTTCTTCAATAGAGTCTAGCATTAGTATTTTGTTGTATCCAAACAGAAACCTTTATTGTCAAAATGACTACCTTAATATTTCAAATGTTAATTTTTAGAAAACGTTTAGCCAGAGTATGTAACTACAACAAATACCAAGCTGTTAAACAATCGTAGTAGTACAGGGTAGCCGGATTTTTATGGAACAGGTGAAAATGTTTGACGCATGTGATCTCAAAGGTATTTAGCAACTTGTGAGGGGTACTGCTCAAAATTAGTCATTGCTTACCATTAATCATGCGCTAAATCAATTGATAAATGTCCTTTTAAAATTCGAAGGAACGTTTGCTAAATTTTGTCAGGTGTGTGGTTCAGCAAGACAAAGATGCTCCATGGTATATTTCAAGATCATTTCAAAAGACTTCATTATCGGCATCAGGATTATTCATAACAGATTCAGGAACTTTGGAAGCTATACGGTTTGTGAACAAAGATAAGCTTATCTTCCGGTGTCTGGTGGATTTCTGCTTCTTTGCCACCGAAAAGCCTGATTTATGTACCGATGTAAGTATGGTTGAAATACTTCTCTAGTGACTAATGTAACTATCCAGGTTTCTAAATATACCAAGGGAATAACGTTTATTATTATTTGAGAAGGTAAATTGTCGGTTTTAACCCTTTTTGTACCAAATGGAAACTTCCTCCTTATGTATAGCAGGAGTCCACTTGAAAATTTAGGGGTGTCAGGTTGTGTTTTGTTCAAAATTTATTTGGAAAATAGCTGGACTTTTTGCAAACAGTGTAGGCCCTGCAGCATCTGATCCGGGTCTGCACTGTTTGCCAGGGTACCCGTTTTGGGGTTTCCGGTACAAAATGGGGCAACTATTCAGAACTTATTTACTACACTATAGTAAAATCGAAGAGAAGGAAATGATCGTCGTCGTAAAACCGAAGATTGACAGCTCTAATTGTATGCATTGTAAATCATTATAATGTGCACAAAAGGGTCAGTACGATAACAACAGAAGCCAGCCAATAAAAAAGCAAAATTACACGATAATGTCAGTCGTCTGACAGTAAATCACAGAATACACTATCGCAGTTTTCATGTTATCCAATCAGACGTTGCGTTACATTTACAAATACATTATCAAAAATACTAATTCATTTCAAAAAGTAACCGAATAATTCGGTTACTTTTTGAAATGCATTAGTCAATGCAAGAAGACAAAAAACTAATGCAAAAAGACATTGCAATCATTCTTACAGGCAATCACAATGATTGTCAAAGTCCATTAAGCCTTGCTTATAAGAGGTTTTAGAAGTGAAGGCAATGATAAGGAATCGATACAATTGCTTCACATCTCCTATCCAAGACACTAAAGGGAAAGAAGCACAAATATAAAACAAATCCACAATAATGAAACTTTTACAAGCGGAAAGCCAAACGGACAGTTACATTCCCAACAAATGGCCAATCAGCCATCCAAAAGGATTACGTTTTACAAAGTAGAAGTAATACAAATGTCAGGAATCGATACAATTAACTTACTCCACCCATCAAAGACACCAAAAGGAAAGAAACACAAACATTAAGCGACCAGACCGTAATGGAAACCTAAACAAAGGAAGGCCATAAGGACAGATACTTTCCCACAAAATGGCCATATGGCCATCCAAAATTAAAAGACACAAGTGATACACATAGTAAGTAACAAACAAATACATAAATAAATCGCCACAGAAGAACGCCTTGGAACGGTCAGTGGAAAGATTTCCACTGGGGGCTTAAATTGATTTTACGTGGCCACAATCCTCGCCCTTACTTCCGTCGCGATTTAGACAAATAATTTGTTTAGTCCGCATGATGGCCTCTTAACTCATCAGTGCAACATCTCCGTGAACATAAATAATCAAAGAACCACAGAGGTGAGACAACGGTGAGGACTCGACAGCAAGAAACCACTGAAATGCTGGAGCAAAAGGAAACCAACAGTTAGACTCCGATGGGCCCGATCAGAGACAGAGCATCAGGCACCAACCAACATTACCTTGAATACGATCTCTCTAATTCTCAATAAGCCTTTACGTTGGAACCGTCATAGAATCTGAGGCCTGACCCAACGGCGTGCAATTAAAGAGGGAAGCAAAGTTGCCAACCGTGATTGGGTTAACTACCATGCATGCAGTCTGTTGCATAATATCCATGTTGTACCCAATCTTTTTATATCGAAGAATGATTTTACGAAATTGGGTGCTAAAGTCATTGCGGTTATATATTTTTCTGAATTTATATACTAAGTCACCATAAAAATCGGGTTCCGATAGACCTTGTTGCAGAAGAGATTTAAGTCCAATATTGAATTTTGAAATTAAATCAGAATGGCGTCTATAAAATTTTGAAAAGGCTTTACGTAGTTTATGGTACCGATAACCCTAATTAAGAAGTTTAGCCGTTAATAATTTATTACGAGTGTTGAAGTCAGTTACATGACTACACACTCTAGGAAATCGAATTAATTGCGAAATATAAACGCCATAGGATGGCGCACGAGGAACATCACCATCCAAAAAAGAAAAATTTATAATCTCAAAATCAAAGTCATTGCGTTTATCATAAATTTTGCACGAAACAAACCCATCTACAATAGATAGATGTAAATCCAAAAACAGGGCCTCGGTATCAGAAGAATTTGCTTTATTTAACTGAAGTTCTGGGGGATAAATCTGACTGATCAAACCATCGAAATAGGTATTATCAATATTTAATAAATCATCTAAATATCTAGAAGTGGAGCTAAAAGCTTCAATAATTTCAGATTGGTTATCAATGGAAAGCGACAACATGAAGTCTCTTTCATAACAATACAAGAACAGATCAGCCACAAGAGGTGCGCAATTCGTACCCATCGGAATACCCACAATTTGTCTAAATAACTTAGTACCGAATATAATATAACTATTGTCAAGTAGAAAGGTGAGGGCATCACACACTTTCTGACATGACCAAAGTGTATAATTCTTATGCTCTTTAGAAGTTAAAAATGCATTTCTGACATTACATGCAAGATAGAGAGAATCTTCTCTGTGAAAAGCCCATTCAATTAAATCATTAAGCTTTTCTTTTATAAGATTATGAGGTAGTGTAGTGTAAAGAGTGGAAAAATCGAAAGTAGACAGACTTGAAGCACGAAAATGTCTGGATTTCAATATATTTAAAACCTCATTCGAATTTTTTATAGACCAAAACAGATTTCTTCCTGATCTTTCAAAGACTTTATCACAATATTTAATCACATGCGTTTTAATAGCAGTAAGACAGGAAGTTAATAATTTAGAAAGTTCAGTGGTAGTGCAAGAGCTAGAATTTGCAATAAACCGTGCTTTGTAAGGTCTTTTATGAAGTTTTGGTAACCAGTATAGCGTAGGAAGCTTGTCTTGGCCTTCGTTAACACACACAGCAAACTTGGTGGCCGAATGACAAACATGTTTATCTAGCTCTCTCTTCAGCTAAAGGCTGAAGTTCATAGGCCTTAGTACCACCAAGCTCCTGCTTAAGCGTGTTAACATAGTGGAGCCGTCACACAACGACGACGTTGTTAGCGGCCTTGTCTGCAGGGGCTAACAAACTTCTTACGAAATTCTTGAATACCTAGTTTAAGATGACGTAAAGACGTCTTGGGCTTAGGAGGTAATAAGTCAGTATTTTGAGAATAGAAAGAAATGCGTTTATTCACTAGTTTTAAAATGCTAAGTTTCCAGTCCTTAAGGGCTTTATGCTCAACATACTCTCGCTTACACCATCGATTACCGAATTCATTCTAGGAAGCAGCGATTTCATCTCTACATTTACTGAAATCAATTTTAGAAGGAAACCGATATTTCGGTCCTTTAGAAATTATATTCCTTATCCTAGAATCAGGAATAATTTTCAAATTGCCAGTAATTACATGTACGTTCTGTCACTGTCTCGCGATACAATTTATAACATAAAAAATCATTTGCCTAGAGTGGATACAATCACTTATGTGCACAAGACCGGTCTCGCAAGGACCTACACTAATAACAATAACGATATCATAACGTACCTGTTACGCGGTATATATTGGCAAATTATGCTGCAGTTCATCCAATGTTGCTGCAACAGATGAGAAATTGACCTAAGAGTCAGTATGAGCAAATTAACAAATAAAGGTATTTTTAATGTTCATTGTAGTTGACTCTTAGTTAACACGGGCGTGAAGAATTATTAAATAGCTCTGGCAGAAATATGAACATAGAGGATCTTACATGAGCGTTCATGTATTATTGAATTTATTAAACGAGTTATTTAACGGGAAATGGATAAAATGCGAGGCTTTGCCAAGCATTTTATGTCTTTTCCTTAGCGAGTTTAATAAATTAAATAATACACGAGCACGAAAGCAAAATTCTATTTATCATATGATATTTAAAACGCATTTTATTCACAATTGCTTTTTTAACAAAAAAGTCAATATTCCGTCGTGAATGACGTCGTACGTGTAACGCTATGGGGCGTATCTATTTTTTTTTATATTTAATCCAGTAGTGGATAACTGAATTTAATGCATGGCGTTATTACATTCTCAGAACCGACGTCATGTGATAAATTTAATTAATTACCTTTAATACCTATACTTACATCATTTTCAATCCATAATTTGGCGAAAACGCCTGGCTTGAGGGCTAAAACTGAAAAAAAGAAAATAACAAACAGTTTTACTATTAACAGCAAAAGTGTTGTTTATGCCATCACGTCCCCTTTATGACACCACAGTGTAATTTATATTTTCTTGTCCGTTGGGATCATTGAATCCATTGTGGAATTTTAAAAATATTTGAGGGTCACTGACGAGGCCTAATTGACTGAAACTAGCTAGACTGACCCAGAAAACATGCACACTCCATATTTTCCGTTCTGTGGTGTATTTCTTGCTTCCAAAGGATAACCCTTTTATAGAACATATTTCATGCAATCATATGAGCCAGCGCATGACAAAACCTACACTAAGACATGTGCGCCCAACGAAGACTCAGTTCAGCCGGCGCATCCGTGCAGTCTCATCAGAGTCTTCGTTATGTGCTATTAGGATGGCTAAGGGCCTAATGCTCCTTCATGCAGCAAGAGAAGTCGCTGGTTAGACTATATGGATGTGCAGGCTGATCTGATTCTTCGCTGTGCGTGCATGTAAGTTGTAGGAACATGTGCTGTGTCCCGGCTCAATTAATTGAGAGAACCATGGTTTATTTTGCTGTCACTAAATGACCATTTGACACCGCTTGAGTCTATGGCACATGAACAACATTACGTCCTAATTTTTTACTTGTTTCTGTAAATGCGCTAAGACTGTCAATATGAGATGTTCTCTATGGCCAATGTATAAGTATATATTACGTATCATAGCTTTAACAAACACTCAGGTGAGTGTAAAAATTTGATGAAAACGCAGTTTAAGTAAGATTTATTTTCTGTTTACTCATACTCTGTTTCCAAAGACGACTTGTATAGCTTAGTTCTTTGTAAGTAAATGCTCAATGTATGTTTCTGTGATCATTTTAGTCATGCCCTATATCTGATCGGAGAAAGAGAAATGAGAACGGTTCAACATTTCATATGGAGCCACAGAGCCTGCAGACTGAAATAGATGTCTTGGATTTCTTAGGTATGAACATCCGGGGAGGTTAATTAAAAGGGCAAACATCTGAACAGCATTTCCTGAGTAGAACAACTCACACTGATCATTTCTCTATACATATTGTTATTAGGTATGAATCTGCATTGGAACGAGGCCGAGGCCTGAAACCCCACCTCACCCCGCTACCCCGCACACAATGAAATATGTGCAAGTTATGCCTCATATCAACATAAAGCTCTGTTTGTTTTAAACAATGTGGACAAGCTATTTGATAGGCATACACTTTAAATAAACAGGCATATCTATAAAGCTATGAAAGATGAAAGAAATCATCAAGGTTCATTTAATGTCCCAACTATATAGATAACTTGTTGTAACTTAGCAGGTTTGGGAAAGAGCTGCTGACTCGGTTTACCAGTGGTCTGTTTTGTTTAATGTCGTCACTCCATGTTTCAACTTATTGTGGGGAGGATTTGGGATCTTATTGTATCCGTTCCTAATCGTTTACCTTTCCTGAGTAACCGTGTCTTTATATGCATAAGCAAAATAGTCGTAATAATAACGTTCGAAAACAAGATTGATTCCAAAGTTGATGTTAAATTAAAAATGGATTTCACAAAAAAAACATTGTAACCAAACAAAACTCTTATAAAATGTCATTTTTTCTGTTCAGAATCAGCATTGTTATTGGTGACACGTCAGATGAAATCCATACACCAGGACCTGTAATATGGGAAGTTAGTCCCTTGCTCTCACCAAAGAGATAAACCGAGCTACACTATCCTCTGCGCCTTCAGCTGTGGAAATGATCGAATCGGGAAGGGCATTTCAATCTCTATTGGTTCGCGGGAAGAACTATTATTCATAGATGTCAGTTCTTGCAGCAGCGGTCTGAAACGCCAGTGAATGATGATTTGTACAGTGTCCAGCTTGGGGAATAAGGTCAACGGTTGGAATGCTGGAAGCACCCTCTTAGAACTTTGTTTAAAAGTAGCCTACTATCCTGTCTCTTTTTCTTGAGAGACTTCCATCTTAATTTTCCTAGTAGTCCAGTCATGCTCCAAGTTTCAAAGCAGTAACTGCTTGTTACAAATCCAACAGTTCTATTCTGATTTTTTTTTTTCAATTTCTTCATTAAGGGCCACTCCACTGGGTCCCCAATACAACTACCATATTCCAAGATAAGTCTATCATATGCTGCCTTTTTTACATCCTGAGGACACTGATGAAGATTTCGCCTCAGGATACCAAGCGTTCTATTTGCCTTAGTACACATGTTACCAGTGTGTTTATTCCATCTCGAATATGTGTGATTGTCACACCAAGGTATATAATTCTCGAGGACGGTTCCCTCTAAGGTATAAGAAGCCTCAAATGTATTCGTTCTCTCCCTGTTTATCTGCAAAATATTACGTTTAACGGGCTGAAAACTCATGCCCCATTTTCGTGCCCATCATCCTAATCTATCTATATAGTTGTGAAGTTTAAAAGAGTCCTCTGTATCTCTAATTATACCCCCGGCATACGGAGTATGCCATGGGGGTATATAGCTTTCGTCTTTTCTCTGTGTGTGTGTGTGTGTGTGTGTGTGTGTGTGTGTGTGTGTGTGTGTGTGTTAACATTTTTGTGTCCGCTCCTTAACTTTTAAACTGCTCGACATATTCTTATGAAACTTCACATAAATGTCAAACACCATGAGACGACGTGCAGAACACACGAACCGTAACTCTTGCTTTCCTACTTTCAAAGTTATTGCCCTTTGAATATTGAAAATGACCATTTTTACCATACACTTGTGTCCGCTCTGTAACTTTATAACCGTTTGAGATAATTTCATGAAACTTCAAACAAATGTAAAGCAAGATAATAGGATAGGCAGAACACAAGAACCATAACTCTTGTTTGCATACATTATAAATTATTTCCCTTTGAACATAGTAAATTATGTGTCTGTTAACATCTTCGTGTCCGCTTCATAACTTTTAAATGGTTCGACATATTTTCATGAAACATCACACAAATATTAAACACCATGAGCCAACGTGCAGAACACATGAACCATAAATCTTGCTTTTCTACTTTCAGACTTACTGCCCTTTGAATATTGAAAATGGCCATTTTTACCATACACTTGTGTCCGCTCCGTAAATTTAAATCCGTTTGAGATGTTTCTTTGGCTCATGTTTTACTGATGGCTGTAGCCGGGGGTATTAGTGAGCCTATGCCCACTTTATTGTCTAGTTTTCCGATAGCAAACACAATCATCTTCGAACAGTCTTATTTCTGAGTCAGTGGAAATATCATTAATGTACAGGGAGAATAACTGGACCAAGAACAGTGTCTTGTGAGCCCATACACCATTAACAACAACATGCTGTTTTCTGCAGCAAAGAAGGGAATCTATCCATTTCACAACCTCCCCCACCCCCAATTCCATAACCAAATAATTTGGATTTAAGTAGTTCATGAGGTGGGATGTCGAAAGCCTTCCCAAAGTCCATAATGTGTACACTTGACCTCCACCCCCCACCCCACCCATGTCCAAGATTTTTACCCAATCATTAATAACCGTGCTCAACTCAGTTTCGCAACTATGCCTTTTCATGTTGTCTACAAGTTCGCCAAGTGGGTCAAGATGTAAGAGCAGACTATTTGTTCAAGCAATTTACACAGAACACAGTTCAGGGGTCCTGTTCGATAATTACGAGCAACAACCCTATCTCCTTTGTTTAAGAGTGGGCAAATGTTCGCTTGGAGCCATTCTTTTAGGATTTCACACGTATCGAGAGACTGTTGGAACAGATGTACAAAACTGAACCTAACTCATTTACTAGTTCCTTCAGGACTCTAGGATGAAGCTTATAAGTTCTAAAGCGTTAGATGGATTAAAGCCTTTAAGTACTTGATCACTCTCGACCACGACACAATAATATTATCCATGAAATGGCCGATCTTCCAGTCAATGGAACCTCCTTGAACTCAGTTTTATTAAACGCTTCATTGAATTGATAAACTAGTGCCTCTGCCTTTTCAAAGTCTGATTTAGCAACCACGTTCCCTCCTCTTTTATTAAGGGGACGGGATACCTTGCCAGTCTTTCTTCTGGCTATTGATATATTTGCCTTTACATCACCTACCAAGTTATTCATATACAAATCATGCTGATTTTTTTATGTCATTCTTAATTTCTCGCCTAATATTTCAAATTTTACCCGGATTTTATCACTTCCGAACTTTTTTTTTTGTCCTCGCATGAATCTTATTCCTTCTCCGAATCTTTCTTCTTATCTCTGGTGTGATCCAGGGAATCGAAGATACAGACCTGCTAGCTTTGGAGACGATATGATTTCCGAAGGTTGAATGGAAGAAGTTATCAAATCAAAGTTCTCCAGTACAGACCGAGCATCTGAATGACCATTTAAGTATTTCTCCTCTGCAAATTTTAGGGCATCCTTCCTCATAGTCTCATGTCACCTTTTTAGCTCACCTGAGCCGAAGGCTCCGGGGGAGCTGTTGTGATCGGTCGTCGTCCATCGTTGTCGTCGTCAGTCTGTCCGTCCGTCCATTCACAATTTCTTTAAACGACATCTCCTTCTAAACCACTGAACAGATTTTGTCCAAACTTGGAAGAAATGATCATTGGGTGGTCTTCTCTAAACGATTTGCAAAGAATTCCATTCCGTGTAGAACTGTGGTTGCGATGACAACAAAAAGGAGATCTTAAAAAAAATCTTCTTGTCTGAAACCAGAAGGCCCAGGTCTTTGATATTTGGTATGAAGCTTCATCTAATGGACCTCTATCAAGATTGTTCCAAATATAATCCTGGGGCCAAAAATGTCCCTGCGCTGGGGCCCACTTGTTTGACATAGGCATATTGGAACAACCTTTAAAAATCTTCTTGTCTGAAACCAGAAGGCCCAGATCTTTGATATTTGCTATGAAGCTTCAACTAGTGGACCTCTACTAAGATTGTTCAAATTATAGCCCTGGGGCCAAACGTGTACTTGTATAGGGAAATCCTTCAAAAATCTCTGAAACCGTTAGGCCCAGGTCTTTGATATTTGGTATGAAGCTTCTTCTAGTGGACCTCTACCAAGATTGTTCAAATTATAGCCCTGGGGCCAAAAATGGCCGCGCCGCGAGATGCACCGGTTTTACATAGACTTACATAGGGAAAATCTTCTTCTCTTAAACAGCTGGCCCAGGTCTGGGGCCCACCGCTTTTACATGGGCTTGTATAGGGCAATCCTGTAAAAATCTTCTTCTCTGAAACCGTAAGGCCCAGGTCTTTGATATTTGGTATGAAGCTTCATCTAGTGGACTTCTACCAACACAGTTTAAATAATAGCCCTTGGACGACCAGAAATGGTCCCGCCCTGGGGCCCACCAGATTTAAATGGGCTTGTATAGGGAAACCCTTTAAAAATCGTATTCTCTGCAACCGTAGGGCCCAGTTCTTTGATACTTGGTATGAAGCTTCATCTTGTGGACCTCTACCAAGATTATTCAAATTATATCCCTGGGGCCAAATGGTCCCACCTGAGGGCCCACCAGTTTTACATACACTTATATAAGGAAAAAAAAAATCTTCTTCTCTGAAACCGTAAGGCCCAGGTCTTTGATATTTGATATGAACCTTCATCTAGGTGACCTCTACCAAGATTGTTCAAATTTTAGCCCTAGGGCCCACCGGTTTTACATGGGCATGTATAGACGGATCCAATGTTTTGACACTTGACCTTGTTTACTTGTCACTGTGCATGCGCAAAACTACTTTTCCTTTTGCTAACGATCCGGGTCATATGTGAGACGCCAAATTCTACAACGGAAGAAGAAGGTCAGGGTATACTGTCTTTCATCCACCTCTGAATAATCATCGGCTCGATATGTTGAATAATGTTGAAAGGCAATAAAACCCAAACCAAAATAAAACACCTCCAGTGCAGCAACTAGCCTTTTCACTGGTCGTTAAGGAATGCCTCCCATGTTTGATAATGTACTTAGGATGTGTAGCCAAGTTTAATGTTTCTATAAAAGGATTATCCTTTGGAAGCAAGGAATACCACGTAGACCTGAAAAGAATGAAGTTTTGAAGTTTTTTTTCTGGGCCAGAATAACTCATTTCGGCGAGATAGACCACATCAGTGACCCTCAAATGTTTTCAGATCTCTGTAATGGAATCAATGATCCCAAATGGCAAGAACATGTAAATTACACTATGATGAAGGACAGGGAGACATCTTACGGTCGCAACTTATTCCCTTAACACCTTGTAACGACATTAAATGTGTTCTATAAAAGGGTTATCCTTTGGAAGCAAGGAATACACCGTAGAACTGAAATGCGTTCAAGTTTTTAACTCTGGTGACAGGTGGGGATTAATTTTTCATGACATGGGTCTTAATGTATGAATGTCATTGGACGTGTCATCAGAAACAATTCTGATCGTTTATAATTGTAAATGAGCCAAAAATGTCTTCCGACATACTTAAGGAAAAACATAGATCATCCTGTTCATCCACCAGTCTAATAGTTTTGATGTGCATGTTATAACCATAGGTTCCCGTCTTTGTTGATGGGCATGGCAGTGCTCTCATGCCGATGACACATTTACATTTGGGCCAGCGCATGACAAAACCTACAATAAGACATGTGCGCCCAACGAAGACTCAGATCAGCCTGCGCATCCGTGCAATCTGATCAGAGTCTTCGTTGTGCCCTCTAAGGATAGCTAAAGGCCCAATGCTCCTTCTTGCAGCAAGAGAAGTCTCTGAGTATATATGGATGCGCAAGCTGATCTGAGTCTTCGATGCGCGAACATGTCTTAATGTAGGCTTTGTCGTGCGCTGGCTCATTTGATGTAAAAAAAACAACATTTGAGCTGAGACGAAAGAAATCCTGTCATTGGAGGTTGGTTCCCAGCTACTACACAACAGCGGGCCATCACGTCGCCATATCAGTGTCGGTCCGACTTTGGCCCATCATTCTTTGCCGGCTGGGAACCAGGTAAGACACCAACCGACCTGCTCTGCTACACAGACAAGCAGGAGTCAAAAACGTTAGATACAGAAAGAAGAAAAAATGTCCTATTCTGTGACCAAAATAGCACTGATCAGACTGCATGGAACCACAGGCTGATTGGCATAATTGTTGATCGCAAATGGCACTATATATTTTATGACAATGCCATTTTATCTTGCAGAATCCAATACAACCAGCGAACAGAAAGCATGTATAAATGAAAAGATTAAACAGATTGTATTAGGAATTCTGGGGATGTTGATAGCTCTCTCATTTACCTACGTATCAGTCGTGTTCTGCAAAATCATTCACCTCTAAAGGAAAATGACCATCCAAAAGAACACTCGTTAACAAGTGTACATAACAGTGAACAGTATGACATCTAAAAGCTGATTTTACCCATTTAGTACCAGTTTGTTATGCCCCCAACTTCGAAGAAATTGATGGGGCATATTGGTTCTGTCTTGTCCATCTGTCTGTCTGTCCGTTACGCTTTCACCCTGTAGGAAACTCAAGAATGGTTTGAGCTAGGATCTCGAAATTTCATACATGGAATGTTCATGAAAAATATGCGGACACGTATTTTTTTTTTTCGCCGGACTTGTCTTTGCAGAGTTACGCCCCTTTTCGGACTTCTGCATTGTGGCTATGGGGAAACCTTGTGAGCAAGATATCTGGAGAACCACTTGAGCTAGGCTCATGATATTTAGTAAACAGTTTGGGTCTAACATGTGGATGACCTGATTAACTTTGGACAAAATCCGAAAATATTTTACGGAGTAACGCCCCTTTTCGGACTTACGCATCGTGGCTATGGGGAAACCTTGTGAACAAAATATCTGAAGGACTGCTTGATCTCAAAATTTCATATATGGAATGTGCATGAAAAATAAGCGGACGCATATTATATTTTTGTTTCGCCGGACTTGTCTTTGCAGAGTTACGCCCCTTTTCGGACTTATGCATTGTGGCTTTGGGGAAATCTTGTGAGCAAGATATCTGGAGAACCACTTGAGCTAGGCTCATGATATTTAGTAATCAGTTTGGGTCTAAGGTGTAGATGACCTGATTAACTTTTGATGAAATTCCGAAAATATTTAATTGAGTTACGCCCCTTTTCGGACTTGCGCATTGTGGCAAATGGGGAAACCTTGTGAGCAAAATATCTGGAGACTGCTTCAACTAGGCTCATGATATTTAGAAGACAGTTTGGGACTAAGGTATAGATGACCTGATCAATTTTTGACGAAATTCCGAAAATATTTAACGGAGTAATGCCCCATTTCGGACTTATGCATTGCGGCTATGGGGAAACCTTGTGAACAAAATATCTGAAGAACCGCTTGAGCTAGGCTCATGATATTTAGTAGAGAGTTTGGGTCTAATGTGTAGATGACCCGATTAACTTTTGATCAAATTCCGAAAATATTTAATTGAGTAACGCCCCTTTTCGGACTTGCGCATTGTGGCAATTGGGAGACTTGTGAGCAAAATATCTGGAGACTGCTTCAGCTAGGCTCATGATATTTAGTAGACAGTTTGGGTCTAAGGTATAGATGACCTGATCAAGTTTTGATGAAATTCTGAAAGTATTTAAAGGAGTTACGCTCTTTTTCATACTTATGCATTGTGACTATGGGGAAACCTTGTGAACAAAATATCCGGAGAACCACTAGAGCTTTACTCATGATATTTGGTATACATTTTTCGTTTAAGGTGTAGATAACCTGATCAACTTTTGACGGTTTGGTGAAAGTTGTTTGCTTCTTATAGGAAAACCCTCAGTGATGATCGGGCCCAATTGGGGAGTCAAAGCCCTCTGGCAGAAAAAAATGCCTAGCCTGTAAACTAATGACATCAACCCATATTGCTAAGTCTTCATCAGGGGCAACCGTTAAACTCAAGAACAAGACAAACTGCAAGTCTTCAAATGTCATATATTTGATCACTTGCACCAAAATGCAACAAACAGTACATGGGTGAAACAAAACGTGCGCTTCATGAACGCATGCACGGCCACCGCTCGGACTGGACGACACATAGGTTCCAGAGATCACCAGTCGCAGAGCACTTTCACTTACCTGGACACGACTTCAATAGTCACGTCTCACTTTGCTGCATTGAGCATGACCCTGATTGGTCCACGGAACCAGGAAAGCCCGTGAGAGTTACTGGATCCGGAGACTAAATACCATGCAACCTTATGGTACCAATAAAGGTGACTAAGTAGACGGTAGATAGTTACCAGTGCAGGGGACTTCTCAACTACGTCCAATTCATTCTGTCTGTTCAGAGCGGTGTGTTTGTCCTGCAAACCACAATGCGTTAATTGCAATTTGAAATTCAGTTTTCTTTGCATCATTGTTTGGGCAAAATCAGAACATTTGCTACATAATTTGACGTGTATGGTCCCCTTGGAGGGGATTCATCATACCGTCTTTACAAACTAGCATTTTTTTATATTTTCATGCTCTTTTTTTCTGTCGGACTTGTCTTTGCAGCCTTTAGCTGAAGTGAGAGCTATAGTAGATAAACATGTTTGTCATTCAGCCACCAAATTTGCTATGTGAGTTACCGAAGGTCAAGACAAGCTTCCTACGCTATACTGGTTACCAAAACTTCATAAAAGACCTTACAAAGCACGGTTTATTGCAAATTCTAGCTCTTGCACTACAACTGAACTTTCTAAATTATTAACTTCCTGTCTTACTGCTTTTAAATCGCATGTGATTAAATATTGTGATAAAGTCTTTGAAAGATCAGGAAGAAATCTGTTTTGGTCTATAAAAAATTCGAATGAGGTTTTAAACAAGAGGCTCAATGAGCCTAAACCGCTCACCTGAGGAACTTAAGTTTTAACAATTCACGGACTTGACTACTAAATCTGCTAATAGAATCCAGCCCATTGATCCTTACAGGATATAAGTCATCATTATTGCATTGCATTCCAAATTTGAGACTTCTAGCTTCTATAGTTCCTGAGAAATCTTTGACGAAAATTTAACATTGGTCAAAATGGAGAGAAAGAAGAATGAAAGAACAGATGAACAAATAAGCTGAGAAAGTCCAATGTCTCTTACACAAAATAAGTCATCATTATTCTATTTAATACCAAATTTGATGCTTCTAGCTTTTATAGTTCCTGAGAAATCTTTGATTAAAAATTTAACATTGGTCTATTATCTCTATATGGAGAGAAAGAAGAATGAAGGAACAAATGAACCAGACTAGCTCCAAAACCTAATGCAGCCTTTCCCCTTGCCCAATGGTGCTACACATAAAATTTAAACAAGATTGGTCGACTGCCTTCTGAGATATGCTTCATTGAAAGTGTGGACGACGGATGGACGGACGACAGTCGACGGACTCTGGAGCCTTGGTATACTATCAGCTCACTGGAGCCTTTTGCTCAGGTGAGCTAAAAATTCAAGTCGCTATTTCTGTCACAACATTTTCCCTACGTTAAGTCTATGGGCAAATTTTTTTGTCTCTCAAGGTCACGTAACTCCGAGGTCAATATTCCGATTCGGCCCAAAATCGAACTTAACCGAGATTTTATGCCTGTCCTCGTTACCTGCAAGTTTGAAGCTGATATGAATAAAAATAAGGTTGCTATCGTGGTCACAACGTATTTTTTTTATGCTCAAGGGCAGGTAACTCCAAGGCAAATATTCCGATTCGGCCCCAAATCCAACTTAACCGAGATTTTATGTCTGTCCTCGTTACCTGCAAGTTTTAAGCTGATCTGAAAAAAATTCAAGTCGCTATCGTAGTCGCAACATTTTCCCTAATTAAGTCTATGGGCAATTTTTTTGTCGCTCAAGGTCACGTAACTCCGAGGTCAATATTCCGATTCGGCCCAAAATTGAACTTAACCGAGATTTTATGCCTATCCTCGTTACCTGCAAGTTTGAAGCTGATATGAATAAAAATAAAGTTGCTATCGTGGTCACAACGTATTTTTTTATGCTCAAGGGCAGGTAACTCCAAGGCAAATAATCCGATTCGGCCCAAAATCGAACTTAACCGAGATTTTATGTCTGTCCTCGTTACCTGCAAGTTTGAAGCTGATCTGAAAAAAATTCAAGTCGCTATCGTAGTCACAACATTTTCCCTATGTAAAGTCTATGGGCAAATTTTTTGTCGCTCAAGGTCATGTAACTCCGAGGTCAATATTCCGATTCGAACTGAACGGAGATTTTATGCCAGTCCACGTTACCTGCAAACTTGAAGCTGATCTGAATAAAAATAAAGTTGCTATCGTGGTCACAACGTATTTTTTTATGCTCAAGGGCAGGTAACTCCAAGGCAAATAATCCGATTCGGCCAAAATCGAACTTAACCGAGATTTTATGTCTGTCCTCGTTACCTGCAAGTTTGAAGCTGATCTGAAAAAAATTCAAGTCGCTATCGTTGTCACAACATTTTCCCTATGTCAAGTCTATGGGCAAATTTTTTGTCGCTCAAGGTCACGTAACTCCGAGGTCAATATTCCGATTCGGCCCAAAATCGAACTTAACCGGGATTTTATGCCTGTCCTCGTTACCTGCAAGTTTGAAGCTGATCAGAATAAAAATAAAGTTGCTATCGTGGTCACAACGTATTTTTTCATGCTCAAGGGCAGGTAACTCCAAGGCAAATAATCCGATTCGGCCCAAAATCGAACTTAACCGTGATTTTATGTCTGTCCTCGTTACCTGCAAGTTTGAAGCTGATCTGAAAAAAATTCAAGTCGCTATCGTAGTCACAACATTTTCCCTATGTTAAGTCTATGGGCAAATTTTTTGTCGCTCAAGGTCACGTAACTCCGAGATCAATATTCCGATTCTGCCCAAAATCGAACTTAACCGAGATTTTATGCCTGTCCTTATTATGTGCAAGAATGAAGTCGATCAGAAAAAAATTGACGGAGCTAGAGTGATGACAAGCTTTCTCCTATGTTAAGTCTATGGGAGCTATATGTTGCCATGGTAACCAGAGTTCCACTCAGATCTGCATGAAAACCTTATGCAGTCTTTCCACTTGCCCAATAATGTTACACATGAAATTTGATCAAAGTCGGCCAAGTAGTCTTCAAGATATACATTTTTGAAATTCACATTAACCCTTATGCAAAAATGCACAAGGGCAGGTAACTCCTAAGTGTATGATCCGATTCTGCCAATTATAGAACTTGACCGAGATTTCATGGCTGTGCTGGTTATCTGTAAGAATGAAGCCAATACGAACAAAATTGAAGCAGCTACAGTGATGACAACATTTTCCCCATGTTAAGTCGATAGGCAATTTTTCGGGCGCTCAAGGGGACGTAACTCTTGAGTGAATTATCTGATTCAGCCCAAAATCGAACTTGACCGAGATTTTATGCCTGTACTGCTTATCTGCAAGAATGAAGTCGATCAGAAAAAAATTGACGGAGCTAGAGTGATGACAAGCTTTTTCCTACGTTAAGTCTATGGGAGCTAGATGTTGCCATGGCAACCAGAGTTCCACTCAGATCTGCCTGAAAACCTAATGAAGCCTTTCCACTTGCCCAATAATGCGACACATGAAATTTGATCAAAGTTGGCCAAGTAGTCTTTAAGATATACATTTTTGAAATTCCCATTAACCCTAATGCAAAAACACACAAGGGCAGGTAACTCCTAAGTGAATGATCCGATTCTGCCAGTTATCGAACTTGACCGAGATTTTATGGCTGTGCTGGTTATCTGCAAGAATAAAGCCAATCTGAAAATAATTGAAGCAGCTACGGTGATGACAACATTCTCCCCATGTTAAGTCAATAGGCAATTTTTTCAACGCTCAAGGGCACGTAACTCCTGAGTGAATAATCCGATTCAGCCCAAAATCGAACTTGATCGAGATTTCATGCCTGTCCTCGTTATCTGCAAGAATGAAGTCGATCAGAAAAAAAATGACGGAGCTAGAGTGATGACAAGCTTTTTCCTATGTTTAGCCTATGGGAGCTCTTTGTTGCTGTGGCAACCAGAGTTCTCATCCGATCTGCACGAAAACCTAATACAGCCTTTCCCCCTACCTGATGATGGTTCATATGAAATTTGATCAAGGCCGGCCCACTGGTTCCAGAGATATACTTCGTTGAAAGTGTGGACGACGGACGACGGCTCGTGGTATACTAATACCTCACATGAGCCTTCGGCTCAGGTGAGCTAATAAATTGAAATCCAGACATTTTCGTGCTTCAAGTCTGTTTACTTACGATTTTTCCACTCTTTACACTACACTTCCTCATAATCCTATAAAAGAAAAGCTTAATGATTTAATTGAATGGGCTTTTCACAGAGAAGATTCTCTCTATCTTGCATGTATTGTCAGAAATGCATTTTTCACTTCTAAAGAGCATAAGAATTATACACTTTGGTCATGTCAGAAAGTGTGTGATGCCCTCACCTTTCTACTTGACAATATTTATATTAGATTCGGTACTAAGTTATTTAGACAAATTGTGGGTATTCCGATGGGTACGAATTGCGCACCTCTTGTAGCTGATCTGTTCTTGTAATGTTATGAAAGAGACTTAATAAGGTGTTGTGCCGTGTGGCGGCCGTAAAACGTCTCCCCGTACATCAACCATAGTGCAGTTTATATTTTACTTTTGGTCCTTTGAAATCAGTGTGAATAATGTGAGAAATCAGAAATAAATTATTGGTTTAGACTCATATTCTAGACAGGTTTTTTAATATTTGGACCCCATTTTGATTTATATCAGTCTCTGAATCGACAGCCCATTCGAAATTCGCAAAATTGCAGTATGTTTCTTCTGGCTTTCTTTGCCAGATCATTACAGGGTCACTGATGAGGCTTCACTGATGAGGCTGTCTTAACTAGAGGCTATACTCAGCATACTCTCCGTCCTTACATTGATTCTGAAATTAATCATAAACGTCATTTCTTCAAAATATCCTTCATTAATAAGGGTATGGATTTTATAGATTTGCCCAGTATCTTCCGTGAGAGATCGGTGCTTTCTTCCATTCCTGCTTATTTTCAAAATACTGAAACACCTATAATTTGCTATAAATATAACAAACCTGTTAGATCTATCATTTTTAATTTCAATAAACTTGTTTCAGATCTTGATATTGATACTAATACTCCTGATTCATGTGATTGTAAAAACTCAAAGTATTGCTATCCTGCTGCTGGTCATGTAATTACTGGCAATTTGAATATTATTCCTGATTCTAGGATAAGGAATATAATTTCTAAAGGACCGAAATATCGGTTTCCTTCTAAAATTGATTTCAGTAAATGTAGAGATGAAATCGCTGCTTCCTTGAATGAATTCGGTAATCGATGGTGTAAGCGAGAGTATGTTGAGTATAAAGCCCTAAAGGACTGGAAACTTAGCATTTTAAGACTAGTGAATAAACGCATTTCTTTCTATTCTCAAAATACTAAGTTATTACCTCCTAAGCCCAAGACGTCTTTACGTCATCTTAAACTAGGTATTCAAGAATTTCATAAGAAGTTTGTTTTGGCCCCTGCAGACAAGGCCGCTAACAACGTCGTCGTTGTGTGACGGCTCCACTATGTTAACACGCTTAAGCAGGAGCTTGGTGGTACTAAGGCCTATGAACTTCAGCCTTTGGCTGAAGAGAGAGCTATAGTAGATAAACATGTTTGTCTTTCAGCCACCAAGTTTGCTGTGTTTGTTAACGAAGGCCAAGACAAGCTTCCTACGCTATACTGGTTACCAAAACTTCATAAAAAACCTTACAAAGCACGGTTTATTGCAAATTCTAGTTCTTGCACTACCACTGAACTTTCTAAATTATTAACTTCCTGTCTTACTGCTATTAAAACGCATGTAATTAAATATTGTGATAAAGTCTTTGAAAGATCAGGAAGAAATCTGTTTTGGTCTATAAAAAATTCGAATGAGGTTTAAATAAATTGAAATCTAGACAGTTTCGTGCTTCTAGTCTGTCTACCTACGATTTTTCCACTCTTTACACTACACTTCCTCATAATCTTATAAAAGAAAAGCTTAATGATTTAATTGAATGGGCTTTTCACAGAGAAGATTCTCTCTATCTTGCATGTAATGTCAGTAATGCATTTTTCACTTCTAAAGAGCGTAAGAATTATACACTTTGGTCATGTCAGAAAGTGTGTGATGCCCTCACCTTTCTACTTGACAATATTTATATTAGATTCGGTACTAAGTTATTTAGACAAATTGAGGGTATTCCGATGGGTACTAATTGCGCACCTCTTGTGGCTGATCTGTTCTTGTATTGTTATGAAAGAGACTTCATTTTGTCGCTTTCCATTGATAACCAATCTGAAATTATTGAAGCTTTTAGCTCTACTTCTAGATATTTAGATGATTTATTAAATATTGATAATACCTATTTTGATGGTTTGATCAGTCAGATTTACCCCCTAGAACTTCAGTTAAATAAAGCAAATTCTTCTGATACCGAGGCCCCGTTTTTGGATTTACATCTATCTATTGTAGATGGATTTGTTTCGTGCAAAATTTATGATAAACGCGATGACTTTGATTTTGAGATTGTAAATTTTCCTTTTTTGGATGGTGATGTTCCTCGTGCGCCATCCTATGGCGTTTATATTTCGCAATTAATTCGATTTGCTAGAGTGTGTAGTCATGTAACTGACTTCAACACTCGTAATAAATTATTAACGGCTAGACTCCTTAATCAGGGTTATCGGTACCATAAACTACGCAAAGCCTTTTCAAAATTTTATAGACGCCATTCTGATTTAATTTCAAAATTCAATATTGGACTTAAATCTCTTCTGCAACAAGGTCTATCGGAACCCGAATTTTATGGTGACTTAGTATATAAATTCAGAAAAATATATAACCGCAATGACTTCAGCACCCAATTTCGTAAAATCATTCTTCGATATAAAAAGATTGGGTACAACATGGATATTATACGACAGACTGCATGCATGGTAGTTAACCCAATCACGGTTGGCAACTTTGCTTCCCTCTTTAATTGCACGCCGGTGGGTCAGGCTTCAGATTCTATGACGGCTCCAACGTAAAGGCTTATTGAAAATTAAAGAGATAATGTTGGTTGGTGCCTGATGCTCTGTCTGTGGTCGGGCTCATCGGAGTCTAACTGTTGGTTTTCTTTTGCTCCAGCATTTCAGTGGTTTCTTGCTGTCGAGTCCTCACCGTTGTCTCACCTCTGTGGTTCTTTGATTTCTGTGTTCACGGAGATGTTGCACTGATGAGTTAGGAGGCCTTCATGCGGACTGAACAAATTATTTGTCTAAATCGCGACGGAAGTAAGGGCGAGGATTGTGACCACGTAAAATCGATTTAAGCCCCCCAGTGGAAATCTTCCACTGACCGTTCCAAGGCGGCTCTTCTGTGGCGATTTATTTATGTTGTTGTTTGTTACTTACTGTGTGTATCACTTGTGTCTTTTAATTTTGGATGGCCATATGGCCATTTTGTGGGAAAGTAACTGTCCATATGGCCTTCCTTTGTTTAGGTTTCCATTATGGTCTGGTCGCTTAATGTTTGTATTTCTTTCCCTTTGGTGTCTTTTATGGATGGAGTAAGTTAATTGTATCAATTCCTGATCTTTGTTTTACTTCTACTTTTTTTTATTAGCCGAAACCACGTAGTATGACCAATCTTCTTTCTTATGAATGTTTTCATTGCTCTTAAAGGAACTTATTTTTGATTTTTATTTGCCTTCACACAGTGACCCTTGGAACGGATTTTTCAATCCACCAATCACACCCTTTTACGATTCTTATAATCTATCTAATCTATACATTTTTATTTTCGGTTTCTGTTTTGGTCCCATTAATAGTGATACAAAGAGGCTGTGGTGAATGAAGTAGTCCTAGCATGAAAGTGGGCCGTTTTATTGTATGGTTGTTTCTAAAGTAGATATGCGATATTTCTGCCAAGAAACCTAGATCTTCACAAAAACATGCCTATATAATTTTGACCCCCTTTAACCCCACTTTTATATAGGACAAATGGGGTTAACTGGGGGTATACATTATTTTTCTTATTTCTGCTCAAAATCATAGGTTGTGGGTACTTGTTAGTCATTAGAACCGCCTCGCCAAGGTGGTTCTAACGAGTACCCGCCTCACTGAAGTGGTTCAAACGAGCAACCACAATCTATGTTTTGAGCAGATATAAATATTTCAGAATTTGTATCTGAAAATTTTCATTTTTTTATTTTATTTCATTTTTTTTTTTGTGGTAAAATTTTCAATGTATTTGAATAGGCTTGTTTTTGTACTGTGTGGCTGCTTGTTAGAAATACCTCATGATGCTGGTTCCCATGAGCACTCACAATCCATTACGAAAACACGCCTATACAAATACATTGTAAACTTTACTGCCGAAAAAAACAAAATTTTAAGATGAAAAATTATGACTTTTTTCTTATTTCTTCTCGAAATATAGATTGTGGGTACTCGTTAGAACCGCCTCAAGGGCAGAAATAAGAAAAATAAGGTATACCCCTGTAAACCCTAGTTTTACAACATAAAAGTGGGGTTCAAGGGGGTAAAAATTATATAGGCGTGTTTTCGTGATGTATTTTTTAGAGAGCGGAAAAAAATACTTTTGTAAGCCCCACTTCAATCTACACAGATTTACAAAGATCCTAGTTAATGTCATGAAACATGATCCATTACGATGAAAACACCCGTGAGACATAGTGCATATTTCTCATCTCCAAAATGGCAACTTTTCTGATGAAATCCCTGATATTTTTCTTATAAATACTGCAAACATAGGTCGTGGGTGCTCGTTAGAACCGCCTCATTGAATACCCACAACCTATGTCTTGGAGTATAAATAAGACAAATAATGTATACCCCTATAAACCCCCATTTTCTCTATATAAATTTGGGTATAGGGGGGTCTTCATTTCACGGACTAGTTCACATGATGATCACATACATAATGCTGCCAGCTAGAGCTGAAACTGATGTCACATGAGTACTGGTAAAATGCTTAGAACGAATAAGCCTGCACAGGCAAAGTGGTGTGAATCAGACCGTACAATGAAAATAAGAATTTTGGTTTCACTGGGCAGCAAGGCTTGAGATGTCATTTCATCTCAGTGTTGGATAAAGGTCCCAACAAATTGGAAGCAACGTCTCAAAAATGACCAAAATAGTGTTGATTGGGGGCCAGTTGTTCAAAGCATCGTTAGCTTAACGACCTCGTTAGTGGTCATATTGTTAACTGTTCTAACAAGTTTAATATGTAAAATTTTGGTATTTTTGCTGAAAAAATATTAGCATCTTTGCCACAATAAATGATAAAGTTTTAACGATACGTTAACTAATGACGTCGTTAGCTTTGAACAACTGGGCCCAGGTCGCAAAACATCAATTCAAACAAGCAAATAAAAACTTTGTGTCATTTTAGACCAATTGAAAAACAAGAGGGCCCAGAGGGCCCTGAATCGCTCACCTGAAAATAAGTGTCTCCAGTACATTCTAGGCCCAAGGGCTATAATGTGAACAAACTTGGTAATGGTCCACTAGATGAAGCTTCATACCAAATATCAAAGACCTGGGCCTTCTGGTTTCAGACAAGAAGATTTTTAAAGGTTTTCCCTATAAAAGCCTATGAAAAACCAAAGGGCCCCGGGGTGGGGGCATTTTTGGCCCCAGGGCTATAATTTGAACAATCTTGAAAGAGGTCCACTAGATGAAGCTTCACACCAATATGCCTTGCGGATTCAGAGAAGATTTTTAAAGATTTTCCATGTATAAGCCTATGTAAATGTGTGTGTGTGTGTGTGTGTGTGTGTGTGTGTGTGTGTGTGTGTGTGTGTGTGTGTGTGTGTGTGTGTGTGTGTGTGTGTGTGTGTGTGTGTGTGTGTGTGAATTCGGGTTTATCATCGCTTAAGCCTGTGTAAAACCAAAGGCCCCAGGGGTGGGGGAATTTTGGCCCCAGGGCTATAATTTGAACAATCTTGGTAGAGGTCCACTAGTTGAAGCTTCATATCAAATAGCATAGACCAGGGTCTTGTGGTATCAGAGAAGAAAAATTTTAAATATTTTCCCTAATTAAGCCTATGAAAAACCAAAGGGTCCTGGGGTGGGGGCATTTTTGGTCCTAACAATCTTGATAGAGGTCCAAAATATGAAGCTTCACACCAAATATCTAAGACCTTGGCCTTGCAGTTTCTGAAAAGAAGTTTTTTTTTAAGATTTTCCCTATATAAGCCTATGTAAAACAGAAGGCCCCCTGGGCGGGGGCATTTTTGGACCCAGGGCTATAATTTGAACAATCTTGGTAGAGGTCCACTAGGTGAAGCTTCATACCAAATATCAAAGACCTGATCCTTGTGGTTTCAGAGAAGAAGCTTTTTAAAGATTTACCCTATATAAGCCTATGTAAAACCAAAGGCCCCCGGGGCAGTGTCATTTTTGGCCCCAAGGCTATAATTTGACCAATCTTAGTAAAGGTCCACCAGGTAAAGCTTCACACCAAATATTAAAGACCTGGGCCTTGTGGTTTCAGAGAAGAAGTTATTTGAATGATTTTCCCTGTATAAGCCTTTGTAAAATCATAGGCCCCCGGGGCTGGGGTATTTTGGCTCCCAAAGCTATAATTTGAACAATCTTGGTAGAGGGCTACTAGATGAAGCTTCACACCAAATATCAAAGATCTGGGCCTTGCGGTTTCAGAGAAGAACGTTTTTAAAGATTTTCCCTGTATAAGCCTATGTAAAACCAAAGGCCCCCGGGGCGGGGTCATTTTTGGCCCCAAGGCTATAATTTGAACAATCTTAGTAGATGTCCACCAGGTAAAGCTTCACACCAAATATTAAAGACGTGGGCCTTGTGGTTTCAGAGAAGAAGATTTTTTAATGATTTTCCTTATATAAGCCTATGTAAAACCATAGGCCCCGGGGGCGTGGGCATTTTGGCCCCCAGGGCTATAATTTGAACAATCTTGGTAGAGGTACACTAGATGAAGCTTCATACCAAATATCAAAGATCTGGGCCTTGCGGTTTCAGAGAAGAACATTTTTAAAGATTTTCCCTGTATAAGCCTATGTAAACCCAAAGGCCCCCGGGATGGGGGCATTTTTGGCCCCAAGGCTATAATTTGAACAATCTTAGTAGACGTCAACCAGGTAAAGCTTCACACCAAATATTAAAGACCTAGGCCTTGTGCTTTCAGAGAAGAAGATTTTTAATGATTTCCCTATATAAGCCTATGTAAAACCAAAGTCCCCCGGGGCGGGGGTATTTTTGGCCCCCAGGGCTATAATTTGAACAATCTTGGTAGAGGTCCACTAGATGAAGCTTCACACCAAATATCAAAGATCTGGGCCCTGCAGTTTCAGAGAAGAAGATTTTTAATGATTTTCCCTATATAAGCCTATGTAAAACCAAAGACCCCCGGGGCGGGGACATTTTGGCCCCCAGGGCTATAATTTGAACAATCTTGGTAGAGGTCCACTAGATGAAGCTTCATACCAAATATTGAAGACCTGGGCCTTGCGGTTTCAGAGAAGAAGATTTTTAAAGTTTTCGTTTAAACAAGGGGGCCATGATGGCCCTGGATCGCTCACCTGATCCATAGTGTAACAAGTGGGACCCAGGGAGGGCCATTATTGGCACCAGGGCTTTAATGTGCATAATGTTGAGGGAGGTCTTAAAGGTGAAGCTTCATACCAAACATCAACAAAGGCTATAATTTGAACAATCTTGGCAAAGGTCCACTAGATGAAGCTACACATCAAATATCAAAGACCTGGGCCTTGCGGTTTCAGAGAAGAAGATTTTTTTTAAAGATATTCCCTACATAAGCCTATGCGAAACCAAATGGCCCCGGGGCTGTATTAATCTATGTAAAACCACAGGGCCCCGGGGTGGAGGCATTTGTGGCCCCAGGGCTATAATTTGAACAATCTTGGTAGAGGTCCACTAGATAAAGCTCCATACTAAATATCAAAGCCTTGGCCTTGCAGTTTCAGAGAAGATTTTTAAAGATTTCCCTATATAAGTCTATGTAAAACCAAAGGGCCCCGGAGCGGGGACATTTTTGGTATCAGGGCTATAATTTGAATAATCTTGATAGAGGTCCACTAGATGCAGCTTCATACCAAATATCAAAGACCCAGGCCTTGTGGTTTCAGAGAAGAAGTTTTTGAAAGATTTTTCCTATATTAGACTATGTAAAACCATAGGGCCCCAGAGAGGGGGCATTTTTGGCCCCCAGGGCTATAATTTTAACAATCTTGGTAAAGGTCTATTAGATGAAGCTTCATACCAAATATCAAAGTCCTGGGCCTTGTGGTTTCGGGGAAGAAGATTTTTAAAGATCATCCCTATATAAGCCTGTGTAAAACCAAAGGGCTCTGGGGCGGGGCCACGTTTGGCCCCAGCACTATAATTTGAAACATCTTGGTAGGGGTCCTTTAGAAGAAGCTTCATAACAAATATAAAAGACCTAGGCCTTGAGGTTTCAGAGAAGAAGATTTTTAAAGATTTTCCCTATATAAATCTATTTAAAAACCAAAGGGCCCCGGAGAGGGGGCATTTTTGGCTCAAGGGCTATAATTTGAACAATCTTGGTAGGGGTCCACTAGATGAAGCTTCATACCAAATATCAAAGTCCTGGGCCTTGCGGTTTCAGAGAAGAAGATTTTTTTAAGATGTTCCCTATATAAGCCTATGTAAAACCAAATGGCCAAGGGACGGGGGCATTTTTGCCCCAGCACTATAATTTGAACAAACTTCGTAGGGGTCTACTAGATGAAGCTTCATACCAAATACCAAAGTCCTGGGCCTTGTGGTTTCAGAGAAGAAGATTTTTAAAGATTTTCCCTATATATAAGCCCATGTAAAACCAAAGGGCCCTGGGGCGGGGGCATTTTTGGTCCCAGCACAATAATTTGAACAATCTTGGTAGGGGTCCACTAGATGAAGCTTCATACCATATATCAAAGACCTGGGCCTTGTGGTTTCAGAGAAAAAGATTTTTTAAGATTTTCCCTATATGAGCCCATGTAAAACCAAAGGGCCCCGGGGCAGGGGCATTTTTGGCCCCAAGACTATAATTTGAACAATCTTGGTAGGGGTCCACTAGATGAAGCTTCATACCAAATATCAAAGACCTGGGCCTTGAGGTTTCAGAGAAGAAGAATTTTTAAGATTTTCCCTATATAAGCCCATGTACAACCAAAGGGCCCCGGGCCGGGGCATTTTTGGCCCCAGCACTATAATTTGAACAATCTTGGTAGGAGTCCATTAGATAAAGCTTCATACCAAATATCAAAGACCTGGGCCCTGCGGTTTTAGAGAAGAAGATTTTTTAAGTTTTTGGTGAAAAAAAAAACTACTTTTAGCTCCTTTGACCTCTATGTGCAACGGACCGGAACCATTTGAACAAGTTTGAAAGGGGACCACCTAAGGATCATTCCTGTGTAGTTTGGGCAAAATCCGATCAGTGGTTTAGGAGATGTCGTTTAAAGAAATTGTTTACGCACGGATGACAGACAAAAAGTGATCCTAATATAAAACACAAGAGGGCCATGATGGCCCTGGATCGCTCACCTGATCCATAGAGTAACAAATGGGCCCCGGAGGGCCATTATTGACCCCTGGGTTATAATGTGCATAATGTTGAGGGAGGTCTAAAAAGGTGAAGCTTCATACCAAATATCAAAGACATGGGCATTGCAGTTTCAGAGAAGTAGATTTTTAAAGATTTCCCTATATAAGTTTCGTTAAACCAAAGGGTCTCAGGGCGGGGCATTTTTGGCCACAGGGCTATAATTTGAACAATCTTGATAGAGGTCCACTAGATGAAATTTCACACCAAATATCAAAGACCTAGGCCTAGTGATTTCACAGAAGAAGATTTTTAAAGATTTTCCCAAAATAAGTCTATGTAAAACCAAAGGGCCCCAGAGCGGGGGTATTTTGGGCCCCAGGGCTATAATTTGAACAATATTGGTAGAGGTCCACAAGATGAAGCTTCACACCAAATATCAAAGACCTGGGCCTTGCGGTTTCAGAGAAGAAAATTTTTTAAAGATTTTCCTTATATAAGCCTATGTAAAATCAAAGGGCCCCTGGGCGGGGGCATTTTTGGCCCCAGCACTATAATTTGAACAATCTTGGTAGGGGTCCACTAGATGAAGCTTCATACCAAATAGCAAAGACCTGGGCCTTAGGGTTTCAGGGAAGAAGATTTTTAAAGATTTTCCCTATATAAGCCCATGTCAAACCAAAGGGCCCCAGGGCGGGGGCATTTTTGGCCCCAGCACTATAATTTGAATGATCTTGAAAGGGGTCCACTAGATGAAGCTTCATACCAAATAGCAAAGACCTGAACCTTGGGGTTTCAGAGAAGAAGATTTTTAAAGCTTTTACCTATATAAGCCAATGCAAAACCAAAGGGCCCCGAAGTGGGGGCATTTTTGGCCCCAGCACTATAATTTGAACAATCTTGGTAGGGGTTGACTAGATGAAGATTCATACCAAATATCAAAGATATGGGCCTTGCGGTTTCAGAGAAGAAGATTTTTAAAGATTTTCCCTTTATAATCCTATGTAAAACCAAAGGGCCCCGGGGCAGGGGCATTTTTGGCCCCAGCACTATAATTTGAACAATCTTGGTAGGGGTCCACTAGATGAAGCTTCAAACCAAATAGCAAAGACCTGGGCCTTGGGGTTTCAGAGAAGAAGATTTTTAAAGATTTTCCCTATATAATCCTATGTAAAACCAAAGGGCCCTGGGGCAGGGGCATTTTGGGCCCCAGCACTATAATATGAACAATCTTGGTAGGGGTCCACTAGATGAAGCTTCATACCAAATATCAAAGACCTGCGCCTTGTGGTTACAGAGAAGAAGATTTTTTAAGTTTTTGGTGAAAAAATCTATTTCTGGCTCCTGTGACCTATATGTGCAGCAGACCAGAACCATTTGAACAACTTTGAAAGGGGTCCACCTAAGGATCATTCCTGTGAAGTCTGGTCAAAATCCGATCGGAGGAGATGTCGTTTGAAGAAATTGTTTACGCACGGATGACAGACAAAAAGTGATCCTAATATAAAACACAAGAGGGCCATGATGGCCCTGGATCGCTCACCTGATCCATACAGTGATAAGTTGGCCCCGGGGAGGGCCATTATTGACACCAGGGCTATAATGTACATAATGTTGAGGGAGGTCTAAAAAGGTGAAGGTTCATACCAAATATCAACAAAGGCTATAATTTGAACAATCTTGGCAAAGGTCCACTAGATGAAGCTACACACCAAATATCAAAGACCTGGGCCTTGCGGTTTCAGAGAAGAAGATTTTTTAAAGATATTCCCTACATAATAGAAGTAAAACAAAGATCAGGAATTGATACAATTAACTTACTCCATCCATAAAAGACACCAAAGGGAAAGAAATACAAACATTAAGCGACCAGACCATAATGGAAACCTAAACAAAGGAAGGCCATATGGACAGTTACTTTCCCACAAAATGGCCATATGGCCATCAAAAATTAAAAGACACAAGTGATACACACAGTAAGTAACAAACAACAACATAAATAAATCGCCACAGAAGAGCCGCCTTGGAACGGTCAGTGGAAGATTTCCACTGGGGGGCTTAAATCGATTTTACGTGGCCACAATCCTCGCCCTTACTTCCGTCGCGATTTAGACAAATAATTTGTTCAGTCCGCATGAAGGCCTCCTAACTCATCAGTGCAACATCTCCGTGAACACCGAAATCAAAGAACCACAGAGGCGAGACAACGGTGAGGACTCGACAGCAAGAAACCACTGAAATGCTGGAGCAAAAGAAAACCAACAGCTGGAGCAAAAGAAAACCAACATAAGCCTAGGTAAAACCAAATGGCCCAGGGGCGGGGGTACTTTTGGCCTCAGGGCTATAATTTAAACAATTTTGATAGAGGTCCACTAGATGAAGCTTCACACCAAATATCCAAGACCTGGGCCTTGCTGTTTCAGAGCAGTAGATTTTTAAAGATTTTCCCTATATAAGTCTATGTAAAACCAAAGGGTCCCAGGGCGGGGGCATTTGTGGCCCTAGGGCTATAATTTGAACAATTTTGGTAGAGGTCCACTAGATGAAGCTCCATACCAAAATATCAAAGACATGGGCCTTGCAGTTTCAGAGAAGAAGATTTTTAAATATTTCCCTATATAAGTCTATGTAAAACCAAAGGGTCTCAGGCGGTGTTAATTTGGCCCCATTGCTATAATTTGAACAATCTTGATAGTGGTCCACTAGATGAAATTTCACACCAAATATCAAAGACCTAGGCCTTGTGGTTTCACAGAAGAAAATTTTTAAAGATTTTCCTTATATAAGTCTATGTAAAACCAAAGGGCCCGAGGCGGGCCATTTTTGGTCTCAGTGCTATAATTTGAACAATCTTTGTAGAGGTCCACTAGATGAAGCTTCATACCAAATATCAAAGACCTAGGCCTGGTAGTTTCAGAGAGGAAGATTTTTCAAGATTTTCCCTATAGAAGTCTATTTAAAACCAAAGGACCCGGGAGCGGGGGCATTTTTGGCCCAAGGGCTATAACTTGAACAATCTTGGTAGGGGTCCACAAGATTAAGCTTCATACCAAATATCAAAGTCCTTAGCCCTGCGGTTTCAGAGAAGAAGCTTTTTAAAGATTTTCCCCTATATAAGCCTATGTAAAACCAAAGGGTCCCGGGGCGGGGGCATTTTTGGACCCAGAACTATAATTTGAAACAATCTTGGTGAGGGTCCACTAGATGAAGCTTCATTCCAAATAGCAAAGACCTGGGCCTTGCGGTTTCAGAGAAGAAGATTTTTTAAGATTTTCCCTATATAAGCCCATATAAAACCAAAGCGCCCCGGAGCGGGGGCATTTTTGGCCCCAGCACTATAATTCGAACAACCTTGGTAGGGGTCCACTAGATGAAGCTTCTTATCAAATATCAAAGACCTGGGCCTTGCGGTTTCAGAGAAAAAGATTTTTAAAGATTTTCCGTATATAAGCCCATGTAAAACCAAAGGGCCCTGGGGTGGGGGCATTTTTGGCCCCAGCACTATAATTTTAACAATCTTGGTAGGGGTCCACTAGATGAAGCTTCATAGCAAATATCAATGTCCTGGGCTTTGTGGTTGCAGAGAAGAAGATTTTTTTTAAGTTTTTGGTGAAAAAAATCTATTTTTGACTCCTGTGACCTAGATGTGCAACAGACCGGAACCATTTGAACAACTTTGAAAGGGGACCACCTAAGGATCATTCCTATGAAGTTTGGTCAAAATCCGATCAGTGGTTTAGGAGGAGATGTCGTTTGAAGAAATTGTTTACGCACGGATGACAGACAAAAAGTGATCCTAATATAAAACACAAGAGGGCCATGATGGCCCTGGATCGCTCACCTGATCCATAGAGTAACAAGTGGGCCCAGGAAAGGGCCATTATTGACCCCAGGGTTATAATGTGCATAATGTTGAGGGAGGTCTAAAAAGGTGAAGCTTCATACCAAATATCAACAAAGGCTATAAATTGAACAATCTTGGCAAAGGTCCAGTAATATCTAAGACCTGGTCCTTGCAGTTTCAGAGAAGAAGATTTTTTTAAAGATATTCCCTGCATAAGCCTATGTAAAACCAAATTGCCCCGGGGCTAGGTCCACTAGATAAACTTCACACCAAATAGACCTGGGCCTTGCTGTATCAGAGAAGAAGATTTTCAAAGATTATCTCTATATATTATAAGCCTATGTAAAACCAAAGGGCCCGGGTAGAGGTCCACTAGATGAAGCTACATACCAAATATCAAAAGCATGGGCCTTGCAGTTTCAGAGAAGCAGATTTTCAAAGACTATCTCTATATAAGTCTTATGTAAAACCAATGGGTCTCTGGCAGGGGCATTTTTGGCCAAAGGGCTATAATGTGAACAATCTTGATAGAGGTCCACTAAATGACATTTCACACCAAATATCAAAGACCTAGGCGTTATGGTTTCACAGAAGAAGATGTTTAAAGATTTTGACTATATAAGCCTATGTAACACCAAAGGGCCCCAAGGCAGGGGCATTTTGGCCCTATGACTATAATTTGAACAATCTTGGTAGAGGTCCACTAGATGAAGCTTCATACCAAATATCAAAGACCTAGGCCTTATGGTTTCAGATAAGAAGATTTTTCAAGATTTTCCCTATATAAGTCTATGTAAAACCAAAGGGCCCCGGAGCGGGGGCATTTTTGGCCCCAGGACTATAATCTGAACAATCTTGTAAGAGATCCACATGATGAAGCTTCATACCAAATATCAAAGACCTGGGCCTTGCGGTTTCAGAGAAGAAGATTTTTAAAGATTTTCCCTATATAAGCCCATGTAAAACCAAAGGGCCCCGGGGCGGGGGCATTTTTGGCCCCGGCACTATAATTTGAAGGGTCCACTAAATGAAGCTTCATACCAAATAACAAAGACCTGGGCCTTGTGGTTTCAGAGAAAAAGATTTTTAAAGATTTTTCCAATATAAGCCCATGTAAAACAAAAGGGCCCCGGGGCGGGGGCATTTTTGGCCCCAGCACTATAATTTGAACAATCTTGGTAGGGGTCCACAAGATGAAGCCTCATACCAAATATCAAAGACCTGGGCCTTGTGATTTCAGAGAAGAAGATTTTTAAAGATTTTCCCTATATAAGCCCATGTAAAACCAAAAGGCCTAGGGCTAAGGGGTGGGGGAGGACCTGGGCCTTGTGGGGTGAAGCTTCATACCAAATATCAAAGACATTGGCCTTATGGTTTCAGAGAAGAAAATTTTTAAAGATTTTCCCTATATAAGCCCATGTAAAACCAAAGGGCCCCGGGGCGGGGTCATTTTGGCCCCAGCACTATAATTTGAACAATCTTGGTAGGGGTCCACTAGATGAAGATTCATACCAAATATCGAAGACCTGGGCCTTGCGGTTTCAGAGAAGAAGATTTTTAAAGATTTTCCCTATATAAGCCCATGTAAAACCAAAGGGCCCCGGAGCGGGGGCATATTTGACCCCAGCACTATAATTTGAACAATCTTGGTAAGGGTCCACTAGATGAAGCTTCATACCAAATATCAAAGACCTAGGCCTTGCGGTTTCAGAGAAAAAGATTTTTAAAGATTTTCCCATTATAAGCCCATGTAAAACCAAAGGGCCCCGGGGTGGGGGCATTTTTGGCCCCAGCCCTATAATTTGAACAACTTGGTAGGGGTCCCCTAGATGAAGCTTCATACCAAAAAATCAAAGACCTGGGCCTTACGGTTTCAGAGAAGAAGATTTTTAAAAGCTCTCCCCTATATAAGCCCATGTAAAACCAAAGGGCCCTGGAGCGGGGGGCATTTTTTGCCCCAGCACTATAATTTGAACAATCTTGGTAGGGGTCCACTAGATGAAGCTTCATAACCAAATATCAAAGACCTGGGCCTTGCAGTTTCAGAGAAGAAGATTTTAAAGATTTTTCCCCTATCTAAGCCCATGTAAAACCAAAGGGCCCCAGAGTGGGGGCATTTTTGGACCCAGCACTATAATTTGAACAATCTTGGTAGGGGTCCACTAGATGAAGCTTCATACCAAATATCAAAGACCTGGGCCTTACGGTTTCAGAGAAGAAGATTTTTAAAGATTTTCCCTATATAAGCCCATGTAAAACCAAAGGGCCCCGGAGTGGGGGCATTTTTGGGCCCGAGCACTATAATTTGAACAATCTTGGTAGGGGTCCACTAGATGAAGCTTCATACCAAATATCAAAGACCTGGGCCTTGTGGTTTCAGAGAAGAAGATTTTTTAAGTTTTTGGTTGAAAAAAATCTATTTTTTGGCTCCTATGACCTAGATGTGCAACGGACCGGAACCATTTGAAACAACTTTGAAAGGGGACCACCTAAGGATCATTCCTGTGAAGTTTGGTCAAAATCTGATCAGTGGTTTAGGAGGAGATTTTGTTTAAAAAGAATTGTTTTACCGGACGGACGGACGGACGGACGCACACGGACGGACGCACGACGGACGACGGACGAAAAGTGATCCCAAAAGCTCACCTCTCGTCACTACGTGACGGAGGGTGAGCTAAAAAATCTATTTTTAGCTCTCTGTGGCCTAGATGTGCAATGGACCAGAACCATTTGAACAACTTTGAAAGGGGACCACCTAAGGATCATTTCTGTGAAGTTTTGTCAAAATCCCGGTCAGTGGTTTAGGAGATGTCATTTGAAAGAAAAAGTTTATGCACGCACCACATGCACGCACACACGCCACGCACGACGGACGACGGACAAAAAGTGATCACAAAAGCTCACCTCGTCACTACATGACAGGTGAGCTAAAAAACAAGACAAAAGAGTATTTCTCTACTTTATTCAAACAAAACATTTTAGAATCAACAAAATCATAATTCGATTAGATCATGTTCTCGTAATGCACATGCACATGCATGTACTTGTACATGCATTTGTGTGTGTTTCGGATGGGAATGGTGGAAGGGGTTATAGGTACATGATTTTGCCTGACAGGTTACAGTTAATAGTAAAATTTATAATATTCTATCAACTGAAATACATGTAATCTCTTATCATTTGAGCTGGGGCACAACATTTCCTACAATATACATGTGCGCCCAGCAAAGAATCAGATCAGCCTGCACATCCATTTTGTTGACCAGAGACTTCTCTTGCTGCAAGAAGTAGCATTGGACCCTTAGCTATCCTTACAGCACACAATGAAGACTCTGATCAGACTGCACAGATGTGCAGGCTGATTTGAGTCTTCGCTGGGTGCACATGTAAATTGTAGGAAATGCTGTGCCCAGCTCATTTTTTAAATAAACCAAATGCAAAACCGATCCAAAAATTTGTTTAATTTTAGCATAACCATTTCCACTTTCAATGCAGATTCAGCCCCCCCCCCCCCCCCCCCCCCCCAGAAAACAGGATTTGACATCCCATGCAAATTGTCTTGTTTTCTAGGTAAAAAAAGAAAAATGTTTCAAAACTTTGTCTGAATCATTTTTTGTTTTGGTTTTACAGCACCTTCAAGATTATTTCACTCATATTGAGCCAATTGTTTATCAGAGGTAGGCAAAAATGGGAGCACCCAGAAAAATACCACCTGACCTTCCATTACAGAACTTGGCGTCTCACATGTGACCTGAGCCAGGCTCAAACCACAGCGGTGAGAGACGTAATGATTAGGCCAGTCACAGTAATTTTAAATGTGTTCAGCATATTGAGAGACCTTTGTATCATGATTGCATGAGATTCACATCTTGAATATTCAAGAAACATATTTGTTTGACTTATATGTCTTTACCACCAATAAAGGTCAAATGGAGATGGCATTACAGTTTAAAGACTTATCTTATAAGTCTGGAGAAGACTAGAATCAAACCAATGACCACTGGTTTACAAGGTGAGCAGATTAACCATTGTCACATATCTAGATTGTGAAAATATGTCCATTTACTTAGCGCCCTCGGAGTTTAGTGTCCCCTGAATAATCAACAGGAGACTTTATTATAGTCCCTTACAAGGAAGGGACTGATATGACTATCAACAACTTAAATATTTCTAACTAAAATCGTAATATAAAATTAACCCTTGACCTGCTGAATATTTATATATGCCACACCCACTACTGATTATCAACCAATCAGATTGCTTGATGCAAATTATTGCAACAAATTAATAAAACTGAATGGCAAACAATGAAGATCCTGATCAGATGGCTTCTTCAGATCTGGATCTTTATTGTTTGGAAAATAAGGCAGATCCGGGCTCAGAAGGACAAGGGTTAAATATTTCTAAAATCGTAATATAAAATTAAGGAGTATGAATACACATTTAGTGCAGGCAACATTTTTGAAAATATTTTGTTTATGTGTCTATTTTTAAAGAAAAACTTGTTCTGAAGAGCTATCGTAATGATCCAAAGCATTGGGACTGACAGGCCTAAGCAAACAGTGCAGACCCAGATCAAACTGCTCCTGAAGGAGCAGTCTGAACAGGGTCTACAATGTTTGCCATTCCGTCAGCACTTTTCAGAGTCCTTGTTGGAACATGAAACAAATTTGTTAAAATTTTAGGAGAATTACAGCAAGCTCACAAAGTGTCTGAATTTTTAGGGTTTTTATGATAATTCTTACCTTTAACCCTTAAGATGCTGAGAAATACTACATCTGAAATATCGTCTGCTTATGTCGTCTGCTAAATTTTTTGCAAACCTTGTGAACATATTTGTGCATGCAGGTAAACAGTGTGAGCCCAGATCAGACTGCTCCTACTGGAGCCTACAGGAGCAGTCTGATCTGGGTCCACATTGTTTGCAAAAAAAAAAAAAATCTTTTAAGGTAACAAGCAGACGACAATTGTCGTGATTGGCATTTTATGGGTTAACAAATTTCAGACAGGAAACCCCGAAAATGGGACAATGGCAAACAGTGCAGACTAAGCTCAGTGGCCACAGAATGTGGCATGTCATCAGGGTTTTCAGTTCTTGCATACATTTACTATGTTTATCCTTAATACTTGAAAACCACGATTCCTTCCCATACCTGTTCTAATACTTGAAGGACTATGTTGAGGGTAAAATGGCTGAATGAGTGACAAACAGTGTAAATCATGATGGGACACCACATTCTGCAGTGTTTCATCTGGGTATACACTGTTTGCCCCAGCCTGTTGGTCCAAATGCATGTGGCAAACCCAACCTGACATCCCTAAATTTTAAAATGGACTCTGGCAACATACAGTGAGGAAGATTCCATTTAGCTCAAAACATGTGTGTGTGTGTGTGTGTGTGTGTGAATTCGGGTTTAACATCGCTTTCAACAATTTTTCAGTCATATCACAACGGTGTCTGGTTGCGACAGGGAGCTCAATGCTCACTTTTATAGTGCTGCCTCATTGAAGTATCATGTCCCAGACACATTACATGATACCACACCCAGTCACATTATCCTGACACTGGGTCGACCAGTCCTAGCTCTACCCCGTAAATCTGAGTGCCAAGCGAGGAGCAACTAGTACCATTTTTAACGACTTTGGTATGTCGCGGCCCGGGATCGAACCCGTGACCTCCCGTTGCCCGGAGCGGACACTCTACCAACTTAGTATCGGGGCCGGTATAGTTCAAAACAAGTTATGACATCACAATAAGTCCAGGCAATGACCAACTCTTTAAGCCCCACTTTATGTAGAGAAAACTGGGGTTTATGGGGGTTTTCATTATTGTTCTTATTTCTGCTCCAAGACATAGGTTATGGGTACCCGTTAGAATCACCTCATCGAAGCGGTTCTAACGAGCATCAGCAACCTATGTTTAGAGCATAAATAAGGAAATATCGCAATTTCTCATAAAAAAAAAATGACCGTTTTGAAGAAATGCAAGAGTGCACAATGTCACATCATGAAAACATGCCTATATACTTTTGACCCCCTTGAACCCCACATTTATTTGTACAACTGGGGTTTACAGGGGAAAACCTTATTTTTCTTATCTCTGCTATAAAATATAGATTGTGGGTTCTCGTTAGAACCGCCTCAATGAGGCGGTTCTAACGAGTACCCACAATCTATATTTTGAGCAGAAGGAAAAATATCACAATTTTTCATCTTAAAATTTTCATTTTTTCGGCGATAAAGGTTACAATGTATTTGTATAGGCGTGTTTTCGTAATGACATGGATGTGTTACCATAATGTGACAGGTGAATCCATACCCCTCAATATTCTGAAACTCTATTAATCAATATACTCTTTGAGTGGTTGTCATTTGAAACTGTAAGGTATTTATTACCTAGATTCATACTTCTGCAAAAAACATATTTAACAATAGAAATGCCACGATGGCCTGGATCGCTCAGCTGAGTCCAAGGTCTTTCATAGCTTATGAATGTGAAGGAGTCACCAGTTAAAAGAGATGTGCACCAAAGATTGTTTTTCTATTTTTAGCTTTGGAGGCCATCTTAATTCAATGGAGTGGATCCCTTTCAGCAGCATTAGAGGAACATTTCAGTAAAATTATTTTTAAACAACAGGGTCATAATGGCCCTAAATCACCTGATCCATATTGTACAAATGAAATGTTTGGGTATATGAGATGGAGTGGAGGATTTGAGCAATTAAGTTGACAGTTACCCAAAGAACATTATTGTGAAATTACTTCAAAATCTATCCAATGGTTAAAGAGAAGAAGACATAAAGATTTTTCTATTTTTAGCTCTGTTGGCCATTTTGTTCATCTGAGCGGTTTAAGCAATTTTGTAGGGGGTCATGTGAGGAAGATTCCTGTGATATTATTTCCAAATCCTTCCACTGGTTAAGGAGGAGACAAGCTCTGGCAGCCATCTTGTTCATCCGAGCAAAACCATTACGCAAACACGCCTATACAAATACATTGCCACCTTTTTCGCCGAAAAAATGAAAATGTTAGCATGAAATATTATGATATTTTTCTTATTTCTGCTCAAAATATAGATTTTGGGCACTTGTTAGAACCGCCTCATTGAGGCGGTTCTAACGAGTACCTACAATCTATATTTTAGAGCAGAAATAAGAAAAATAAGGTATACCCCCGGAAACCCCAGTTTTACTATATAAAAGTGGGGTTCAAGGGGGTCGAAATTATATAGGCATGTTTTCGTGATGATTTTGAGAAATTTGGTAGAGAGTCACCCAAGAAATATTCCTCTGAAATGGATTTGAAATTGAGCCAGTGGCCTTATGGTGTTTCAAGGTTTTTTTCTGTTTTTTTTTTTTTTTCCCCTCTGGTGGCCATTTTGTTCAGCGGACCGGAACCATTTAGGAAACTTTGGCAGAGGGGCCCCCAAGGAACATTCCTGTAAAATTAATCCAAAATCAGTTACCCCGGTAACCAGTTTACCAGGAGGTATCTTTTAAGTGTATTTTTGACGGATGAAATGATTTCTTTTTTTAGCTTCTTTTTCATCCGAGCAGAACTGTTTGGGCAATTTCAGTAGTGGGTCATCCAAGGAATATTCCTGTAAAATTATTCCCAAATCCATTCACCAGTTTAGGAGTAAGTGAGTGTTTGAGTTTTACATCTCACCAACAGCTAAGGTAATACGGAGATGGGACCTCGGTTTCAAGACTCATCCGAAAGTCTGGAGAAGCCCGGGATCAATCCTGCAACCCCTGGTTTACAAGGCGAGTAGCATAACCACTACACCACGGAGGCTTCATACCAGTTTAGGAGGAAATGTCTTTTAAGTATGATGTTGACTGAAAAGAAATGTTTTCTATTTTTAGCTCTGGTGGCAATCTTGCTCATCCAGCAGAATGGTTTGAGCAATTTTGGTAGAGTGTCATATAAGGAACACTCCTGTAAAAATATTTCATAATCCATTCACAGGTTTATGAGATGTCTTTTAAATATATTGTTGACAGACAAGAAGACTGATGTTCTCTATTTTTAGCTCTGGCAGCCATCTTGTTCATCTGTTGGTTTCAGCTCTGGCTGGAATCAACATGCAGCCCAATCTATTTCTCCAAGACCCGATGGGCGGGGGCCTTTTTTCAATTTGGGTCATTTGCCTAGGAGGAGATGTCATTCAAAAGTTTTTCTATATTTTCCTTTGGAAGCCATTTTGTTTAGCAAAATTAGTACAGAGTCATATGTCTGTGAAATTACATTGAAATTGGGCCATTCAACTATGAGGAGATGTCATTTAAATGATTTTCCTATTTTTGGCTCTGGAAGCCAAGGAGAAAGTCTTTAGCAAATTTGGTAAATGGTCCTAATATGGACATTTCGGTAAAATAATTTTTTAAATAATTTTATGGAGCGCTGTGATGCAGTGGTAAAGCTTCGGACTAAAAGTGCTCATGTTGAGCTATTGTGATAATGCCATGTCCATTGTATGTCTCGTTCATCATCTATCAACAATTTACTCAAATGACATCTCCTCCTAAACCGGTGAACGGATTTTGGAATAATTTCACAGGAATGTGTTGTGGATGAGCCTCCACCAAAATTGCTAAAATAGCTTCACTCCACAGAACAATCTGACCACCAAAGTTACAAATAGTTACAAATAGAAGAAAAACATTTAAATGACATCTTCTAGGCCAATGGCCAGATTTCAAATAAATTTCACAGAAATGTTCTACCAAAACTGCTAAAATGGTTCCTATCTCCAAAACAAAATGACCCTCAGAGCTAAAAATAGAAAAAAAAAACTTTAAACAACACCATCTGGTCCCAATTTCAAAATAATTTCACAGAAATAATCCTCATATGACTCTTTAACAAAATTTCTAAAACTGTTTTCCTCCATTTAACAAAATGACTGCCAGAGCTAAATACAGTGTAAATAAAAAACAATTTTTGAAGCTTTTTTCCATTATGAGTCTATGGGTGTTAAGGGGCCCCGGGACATGGCCCCTTTGGACCCCTGGGACATGATTGGCAGGAATTATGTAGGTGACAACTTGCCGTTACTACATGCTAAATATCTAAGCTCTGGACCCTGTGATTTAGGGTAGAATATTTTTGAAGCTTTTTTCCACTATGAGTCAATGGGAGCGAAGGGGCCCCGGGGCGTGGCCCATTTGGAACACTTTGGCAGGATTTATGTAGGTGACCACTTGCCGTTGCTACATGCTAAATATCTAAGCTCTGGGGCCTGTGTTTTCAGAGAAGAAGATTTTTGAAGCATTTTTTTTTCATTATGAGTCTATGGAAGCTAAGGGGCCCCGGGGGGGATGTGGCCAATTTGGACCTCAGGGGCATGATTGGCAGGATTTATGTAGGTGACCACTTGACATTGTTACAAGCTAAATATTTAAGCTCTGGGTCCTTTGGTTTTTGAGAAGAAGATTTCTTTTAATTTTTCCCATTATAAGTCTATGGGAGCTATATGTTGCCATGGCAACCAGAATTCCAATCTGATCAGCCCAAAAGCCTTACGCAGCCTTTCCCCCTACCTGATGATGCTTCACATGAAATTTGTTCAAGATTGGCTGTGGGGTATTAGAGATATACTTATTTGAAATTGTTTAAGGACGCACAACGAACGACGGACAAAATGTGATCACAAAAGCTCACCTTGTCACTATGTGACAGGTGAGCTAAAAACTCATTATTTAGTTTAAAAACACATACAATTCAAAACTGTTAATAAAATTTCAATATAAAATCAAAACATCTGAAGCCATAACCTGAATGATTCATTTGCAAAAACACACCAGAGACATAGAGCCTACTGTGTTCTTAAGCCGGCTACACCGCTGCCATGGAAATACTGTTGGAAATATTGTCTTAACAACTACAGTAACTGGTGTGGGCATCAAATATTCAAGTGAGTATGGCACAAAAAATACATAACGATAACATGCCTATATAACTTTGACCACCCCTCAAACACCACTTTTATATAGTAAAACTGGGGTTTACAGGGGTAACCTTATTTTTCTTACTTCTGCTCTAAAATACAGATTGTGGGAACTAGTTAGAACCGCCTCGATGAGGCAGTTCTAAAGAGAACACACAATCTATATTTTGAACAGAAATAAGAAAAATATCGCAATTTTTCATCTTAAAAAATCCTTTTTTAAGCTATAAAGTTTACAATGTATTTGTATAGACATTTTTCGTAATAAAATAGAACATAGTATAAGATGATCTGGAGCTTTGCTCCAGGTAAACTAACTAGAATGCACACAAATATATGAGACATTATCACATTCCCAATGTCTAGGGTATATACTGTTGACTTAACCCTTGTCCTGCTGAATATTCATATATGCCACACCCACTACTGATTATCAACCAATCAGATTACTTGATGCAAATTATTGCAACAAATTTACAATCTGAATGGCAAACAATGTAGATCCTGATCAGATGGCTTCGTCAGAAGCCATCTGATCTGGATCTACATTGTTTCAAAGATGAGGCATATCCAGGATTAGCAGGACAAGGGTTAATGTTTGCCTAATACTAGTCTGCCATCAAGACACTTCTGTTTCCTTCATTGTAGGCACTTCATGGGCATGCTCCTGAAAAATAAAATTAAGTGACACGTCTATTGATTCAAAGCCCTGGATAAGAGGGGTTAAAGACCATTTCTGAACAGTCCCAAAGGTGGCCTAAATATATGAATTTCACCTAACCTTCTTTTTTTGAAAACAGTATAGATACAGATGAGCTGGCTTCTCAGATACCAGCTGATCAGGATCTATACTGTTTTCGATTCTGCTTCTGAATCTGTGCTAAAAATTAAAATCATCCAACACAAATGGTTGGAAGTTTGGAAGAAGTGTAGCATTTTGAAATATCCAGCATGTTTATTTGTTTGTTTGTTTTGGACTTTAACGGCCCAGTCAACACTATTTAGGTCATTTTTTTGAGCTGGTCAGTTTTCCTGGGCAGACTTATACGTAAGCAGTTAACAAGTACAGTGCATATTCTTTCGCCAGAAACTGACAACGGCCCTTCTTGAATCAGCTGAAGGGAGAGAATGACCGTAGAAACGATTTCACGATCAATCTCCATGAAAAAATGTTGCTGAATCCGACAGGTATCAAATCCGCGTCCTCCTGATCACCAGTCAGACGCATATCTGACTGAGCTACCGACGCCGGCATATTCAGCATGATGAGGGTTTTAACCCTTCTCTTGCTGAATATTCAGTTTAGCCGCACCCATTTCTGACTTTGAACCAATCAGATTACTTGATGTAACTTATTCTTACAAAGCCATAAACTCAATGTCAAACAGTGTAGATCCTGATCAGATGGCTTCTTCAGAAGCCATCTGATCTGGATCTACAATGTTTCCAAAGATAAGGGTTGTCGTGAACAGCATGATAAGAGTTAAAAATGATTGCTGAAGCAGGAAGACCTTACCCTGTGTTTCATCCAGGACAAGAAGGTATTCCAGAAGAATGTGATTGTGGCTACATAAACCACTCGGAATTTGGTCGGCAACAGGTAGAAGTTGATAAACTGGGCTGGAGGCCACACACACCAGTCAATCTGTAATAAACATTTTATACAGTCAAACTTCAATAGCTTAAGGGGAATGGGAAAACCTGGCAGATTTTTCCGCCATTTTTCAAAGGGAGACAACTTTCGGGACTTCCTGTTCACTATTCTGTAAGCCCTGTCCCACTAAAAAAGGGGTCTACTCTTAAAGGAAAGAATTTGCTCCTCAGGAGCAAATTCTTTCCTTTAAGAGTTGACCCCTTTTGACATGGGAGAAAAAAAAATACATTGCAAGAGTTACCTCCCCTAAAGGTGTACACATTCCACTTAAAAACACCGTAAGTGTGCACTGGAGGCAGTTCTAATGAGTACACACAACATGCATTTTCAAGATTAACCTTAACCACGCTCTTGGCTAATTTAGCAGAGGACAAATTAATGTTGTTGTTTTTTATTTTACCCAGTACTATGGAGACAATTTGCATGAGATGCCATATCCTGTTTTCTAGAAATAATAAAAAATATTTCAAAATGTTGACTGCAGAAAAAATACCCAGCATGCAGAGCGTTAAATAAGAAAATTACCCCAAACATACCCAAATCTGCAGTTATGGAAATTTTTCCAAGGGACTCAAAAATGAGTTTGAAATCTCCATGGTAAATGAGTCATAGATGCTTGAGCTATCCAAGTACATCTTAAATCCTATGGCAGATAGAACATTGTTTAAAGAACATTTCCATGAAAGCTTGACAAAATATCTTGAAAGGCATAAATGTCATTTTTCATTTTTTTCCATTATATATATAAGTGAAGGCAATGATTGAAACTCTTAACTTGCCATACCAACCAAACTAAAGAGCCAAATTTCGAAAAAACACAAAACCTGTATAGGCAAATATGTTGAATATTTCCATAAAGTCTCAGTGTCAGATAGCATATGGTTTCTTTATATATGGTTTAGCGGTGGGGTTCTGAACAGTTTCTCAGCTTTATGGCCTTTTGTGAAGTCGAGGGTTGGGCATGGCCCTAGGGCGCCATGGGTGACTCCTAGGTTCGAGTCACTGTGTCTTATCATAGGAACAATAATATATATGGTTTAGAGATTTCTGAGATATTGGGCCTTTTATGAAGTGGAGGGGGTGGGACATGGCCCCGGCACATCCCCGGGGACCCCCAGGTTGGTGTGACTGAATGCCTCTTATCATAAGGAACAAAAAATATATATGGTTTAGGGGTGGCGATCTGTACGATTTCTGAGATATTTGGTTTATTTTTTTATTATTACCTGTATTAATTATAGTCTGCATTTCAAGAGGAAATATAGAAGCCCCTGTGGTGCAGTGGTTATGCTACTCGCCTTGTAAACCAGGGATCGCAGGATCGATCCCGGGCTTCTCCAGACTTTCGGATGAGTCTTTAAACCGAGGTCCCGTCTCCGTATGACCTTAGCTGTTGGTGGGACGTAAAACAAAAACTCACTCACTCACTCACTCAAGAGGAAATATGTTTGTTTGTTTGTTTTATTTGAGGTTTAACATCCCCGTCAACTCAGTAAAGGTCATTTTGGAGACGTTGCTTCCAATTTTGTGGGACTTTTACCCGACACTGAGATGAAATGACATCTCAAGTCCTGTCGCCCAATGAAACCAATAGGGTTTATAAGCATGGACGATCTGATACTTGCACCGCTTTGCCTGGGCAGGCTTAGATCCTCTAAGCGGTTTACCAGTACTCGTGGGCGGGTCGGTTTCAGCTCTTCGTGGAAGTATCATGCAGCCCATCTATTTCTCCTAGCCTCGATGTGCGGAGGCGAAAGAGGAAATATGTAAAATTTAAGTTCTAGTCACTGTAGTTTCAAAAGGGCCATTGTATCATCTGACAATAAAACTGCAAGCACTGCATGATGCCCCGCCACTACAGTTACATCAAGCAAGTGCTATATCACAATGACACAAATTCTCATGGCTGTTTTCCCCATCCTAGTGATTTAACCAAGAAAGTTTGGTAAGAATTTATCATTAAAGTCAGGAGATATAGTGCTTTAGAGTGCATGATATAAATGACTATGTTCAATGTTCAATGGGGGATAACTCCAAAATTAGGAATATCTGAGTTATTGTTCATATGTTCTGCATGTTATCTCAGGCTGCTCTACATATCTGTGAAGTTTCATGAAAATATCTCAAAAGGTATCTGAGTTATGGAGCGGACATGAAACTGATAGCAACTGCTATATTCAAAGTTCAAGGGCAATAACTCCAAAAGTAGGAAAATCAGAGTTATGGTTCATATGTTCTGCATGTCGTCTCATGGTGCTCTACATATCTTTGAAGTTTCATGATAATGGTATCAAAGTTATGGAGCGGACACGAAACTATGACAGAAATGGCTATGTTCAATGTTCAAAGGGCAATAGCTCCAAAAGTTGGAAAAATCAGAGTTATTTTGAAACAAAGAAGCAAAACAAATACATAACGATAATACATTCGTGTGACATAGCGCTCCAAAATGGCTACGGTTCATATGTTCTGCGCGTTGTCTGATATTGCTCTACATATCTGTGAATTTTTAGGAAAATATCTCAAAATGGTATCAAAGTTATGGAGCCGACAGTAAACTGATAACAACAGCTTTATTCAAAGTTGAAAGGGCAATAACTCGAAAAGTAGGAAAATCAGAGTTATGGTTCATATGTTCTGCATGTCATCTCATGGTGCTCTACATATCTGTGAAGCTTCACGGAAATGTTTCAAATGGTATCCAAGTTATGGAGCAGACACGAAATTACGATAGAAATGGCTATTTCAAATGTTCAAACTCCGAAAGTAGGAAAATCATAGTTACGGTTCATATGTTCTGCATGTCGTCTGATCTGTGAAGTTTCATGAAAATATCTCAAATGGTATCGGAGTTACGGAGTGGACACGAAACTGATAGCAACAACTATATTTAAAGTTCAAAGGGCAATAACTCCAAAAGTAAGAAAATTAGAGTTACGGTTCATATGTTCTGCACGTAATCTCATGGTGCTCTACATATCTGTGAAGTTTCATGGATATATCTCAAATGGTTGAGTTATGTAGGGTACACGAAACTATGATAGAAATGCCACTGTTCACTGTTCAAAGGGCAACAACTCCAAAAGTAGTAATATCAGAGTTACGGTTTATATGTTCTGCGCGTCGTCTGATAGTGCTTTACATATCTGTGAAGTTTCATGAAAATCTCTCAAACGGTATCAGTTATCGAGCCGACACAGAACTATGGGGCGCTGACGGACGGACACTCAAAACTTCGGAGGGTATAACATAATACCCCACCATTTTTTTTTAATGACAGGGCATAAAAACGATGAAGCATGAAAAATAGGTCACCTGCCTCAAGGTGTATACTGAGTTAGCATGTCAAGAAGAAACCTTAAATTATTAAAAGGTTCTAGCAACTAGAGTTGCTGAGATACAAAGGGGTGACAGAGTCAATGGAGAGTGGTGGAATGGGGATAACTGTACTGAAAATTTTCATTTGGGGAGGTAAATCGGAGGTTTTACGGTCGGAAATTTCGTTTTACGGCGACGCGCTAGCGGAGCCGTAAAACGTAATTTGCGACCGTAAAACCGACGATTTACATCCCCAAATGACAATTTTCAATACAGTTATCCCCATTCTAATGCACTTTTTTGGTTGTTAAGCTAACAATTGTACTATTTTGCACAAGGCCGCAAGCGCAGTGAGCTGCGTAAAACCAAATGCCAGCCAATGAAAAGCGACGTTACGTGATGACGTCATGTTTCCGACAGTATATCGCAGAATATACTGTCGCAAATTTTTGACGTTATCCAATCAGACGTCGCGTTACATAGGTAAGTGCATTAGAATTATAGTTCAAAGTCACAGGATCAAGATTCTAGCAACTATAGATGCTGCAATCTCAAGTGTTATAGTGTAATCTGACCAAGTCAGTGAAGCAATAATCATAGGTCAAGTTTTACACTGAGGAACATGTTAAGAAGAAACATTATACACGTGTGTGTGTGTAATTTGAAGTTTCTAGCAACTATAGTTGCCGAAAACCACTTAATGGAGTGTAAAATATAGGTCAAGAAATATACTGAGTCGGCATGTAAATAAGAAGCATTATTTAAAGTCTGAAGGTCCTAGCAACTATAATTGTTGAGATCCTAAGGGCTGGTATAACCACATAAAGGTCAAGGTCTGGGGCTCAAAGTGTTTGCTGAGTCAATATGTCACAAAGAAACATTGTGTAAAGTTGAAGATTCCAGCAACTATAGTTGTTGAATTCCCAAGGGTTCTGTATTAAATTGACAAATTCTATGGACATGGAATGTAAGTCAATGTTACAGGGTCAAAGTGTATGCTATGTCAGCATGTCAAGGAGAAACATTATGTGAAGTTTGAAGGTTCTAGCAACTATACCGGGAGTTGCTAAGATCCCATGGGTTATAGTATAATCTGACAAAGACAATAAAGTGTGAAATACAGGCCAATGCCAATGGGTCAAGGTGTATGTTGATGCAGCAAGTCATGATGAAACATTAGGTAAAGTATGAGGGTTCTAGTAGCTATAGTTGCTGACTTATGGTATAACCTGACAAAGTCAACGGGACAGGAAATATAGGTCAAGGTCACAAGTTCAAAGGGTATGCCAAGACTTTATTTATTTGTTTGATATTTAACATCCCAGAGAGAAATAGTATGTGAAGTTTGCAGGTACTAGCAACTATAGTTTCTGAGATCCCAAGGGTTATGGTATAATCTGCCAATTCAATGAAGGGTGAAATAAAGTGTGACGAGGTGGAATAGGAAACCTATCTGGTCCTTATGCATGTCTAAATTATGTTGAGTAGGTATATGGCAAAGAAGCACGACTAAAGTATTTTAGGTGAAATATGGTAGGCAAAATATGCAGCTCCACGCACAAATCGTGCATATATCATGTGATGTATGCACGAGTGGTTTTGGGGAAATTATTCGCAATACAGTTGGCCGTTATAAGTCTGATTTTCATACAGTTTGCCTAAAAAGTTTCCAAGCACCGAAAAGTGCCATATATAAATTTTTAATGCCAATCACAATGTTGTGGATATACGTATTGGCGGGAGTTATACCATTCATCTGTAGGGAAGTTTCATCTTTTTTTCCCCAAAGGAAATGCAATGGTAGTTCTGCTGGAATTTGCTTCATGGCTATAATTGTGGCTGGTATCTATACTTCTCACAATTTTAAAGAGCTAGCACGGGTATGCATGATTTTCCTGTATTGTCTGTAGATATATATACCCTGAAAAAGGATCGTAATATTAGAAGCAGGTCAAAGGTGTAAGAATACCCACAACACTGTACCGAGACAAACGCAAAAGCTTTGAAAGTATGTAAAATCTATGTTTAGTATTATTTTTTTGTATGAACATGTTTGTAGGTTTTGGAGGGGTTTTCTTACATGTTTGTAGGTTTCGGGGGGGGGGGGGGGGTTCTTCCCAGTATACCCCAACTTTCTGAAGCCTATTCTGGATTCACTTTAGAAGCCTCTGTGTTGTAGTGATTATGTTACTTGCTTTCTAAACAAGGGATTGCAGGATCGATCCCAGGCTTCTTCAGAATTCGAATGAGTCTTTAAATCGAGGTAATGTCTCCGTATGACCCTAGATGTTGGCGAGATGTAAAGTTTGGACACTCGCTCATTCTGGATTCACTTAGGCTTTTATAGACACCTTTTATAAAATATATTATACACATTGGGTCACTTGTTCGATCCATAGCTTTTGACTACCGGTTGTTAGAAAACCGTGGTCCCGTCTCTATATGATGTTAGGTGTTGAGGGGACATAAGATGGAAGACTGGTTTAACCAAATCTTCATCATCTGGGCGAACTCTTAGACAAGAGCCTGTCGAGTTATCCGTGATGATGAACCATGATGAATTGATATTGCAAGCATGTTCATGTTGTGCAGAAAGAATTTTGTTCAAGAAGAATTACGAGTTCATTTTTAAAATGATGCCGTTTCTGTTTAAGAAATCTGTTTGTACTTGTATGTACATGTAAAAAAACGTGATTTTGAATTGTGAGTACTGCATTACGTAGGATGATAAGTCTGGGTATTTGGTCGCCACACGTTATAATGACCTGAGTGGCGTAGATGACATCAGCAACATCATCGACGTCGCGAAGGAGGTTCTGACGATGTGTCTACCAAATACAGAAATGATTTTAGCTTAGTATTCTACAGCAAATAGTGCAGATTCGTTCATGATTTTGATACGGCATTTGTTCCCTATCAAATACTCTACACGTTGTGTAGAATAGATAAAAATCTTCCTGTTTTTAGTTTCTAGCTGTTGTTAATGTAATGAATTTGTGAATAGCTATATTTGTGAGCCATGTCACGGAGAAGGATATGAAATGGATTTTTGTTATTTGTTTCCTGTAATTGGCGAGTGACTGGGTACCGCAAAAGCGCGGTCTGTACAATTGCCTCTTACCTTTGCTGGTGTAGTGAGCAAGAATTTGTTGAGTTTTATGCTCAATTATAGTGAGCAGTAAATGATTTCTGTAGTGCTCAGTAAGGGAGCAAAAATGTTGAGGATTCTTGTTTCAAGCTCTGGGTGCTGATATTTTGTTTCACAGCCAAGTTGAGTTCTACTGAGCGGTTATTTGATGGTGATAAATTCTTCGTGTTCCACCCAAAGTGTTTTTTTAAGCCGGCGAGAGTTTTTTTTGTTGGTTTATTTTGTGTACTTTGTGTTTTTTGCTTCTGTATAATTTTCATGTCACCAACGTAGTTTTGCCTTCGGGGCATGCCCCGTGAAATGTTATAGAAGCATTGTATTGTTTAGTGTCCTCTTCTAGATATTTAGATGATTTATTAAATATTGATAATACCTATTTCGATGGTTTGATCAGTCAGATTTACCCCCCCCCCCCCCAGAACTTCAGTTAAATAAAACAAATTCTTCTGATACCGAGGCCCCGTTTTTGGATTTACATCTATCTATTGAAGATGGGTTTGTTTCGTGCGAAATTTATGATAAACGGGATGACTTTGATTTCGAGATTGTAAATTTTCCTTTTTTGGATGGTGATGTTCCTCGTGCGCCATCCTATGACGTTTATATTTCGCAATTAATTCGATTTGCTAGAGTGTGTAGTCATGTAACTGACTTCAACACTCGTAATAAATTATTAACGGCTAAACTTCTTAATCAGGGTTATCGGTACCATAAACTACGCAAAGCCTTTTCAAAATTTTATAGACGCCATTCTGATTTAATTTCAAAATTCAATATTAGACTTAAATCTCTTCTGCAACAAGGTCTATCAGAGCCCGTATTTTATGGTGACTTAGTATATAAATTCAGAAAAATATATAACCGCAATGACTTTAGCACCCAATTTCGTAAAATCATTCTTCGATATAAAAAGATTGGGTGCAACATGGATATTATACGACAGACTGCATGCATGGTAGTTAACCCTATCACGGTTGGCAACTTTGCTTCCCTCTTTAATTGCACGCCGGTGGGTCAGGCCTCAGATTCTATGATGGTTCTAATGTAAAGGCTTATTGAGAATTAGAGAGATCTAATTCAAGGTAATGTTGGTTGGTGCCTGATGCTCTGTCTCTGGTCGGGCCCATCGGAGTCTAACTGTTGGTTTTCTTTTGCTCCAGCATTTCAGTGGTTTCTTGCTGTCGAGTCCTCACCGTTGTCTCACCTCTGTGGTTCTTTGATTATTTGTGTTCACGGAGATGTTGCACTGATGAGTTAGGAGGCCTTCATGAGGACTGAACAAATTATTTGTCTAAATCGCGATGGAAGTAAGGGCGAGGATTGTGGCCACGTAAAATCGATTTAAGCGCCCCAGTGGAAATCTTTCCACTGACCGTTCCAAGGCGGTTCTTCTGTGGCGGTTTATTTATGTTGTTGTTTGTTACTTACTGTGCGTATCACTTGTGTCTTTTTATTTTGGCTGGCCATATGGCCATTTTGTGGGAAAGTAACTGTCCTTATGGCCTTCCTTTGTTTAGGTTTCCATTATGGTCTGGTCGCTTAATGTTTGTGTTTCTTTCCCTTTGGTGTCTTTGATGGGTGGTGTAAGTTAATTGTATCCATTCCTGATCTTTGTTTTACTTCTACTTTGGTATTGTTGTATATACTAATTGTAAATAATTTATGCCATGGTTATAACATCTTTATTGTGCCTTACCCCGCAGTTGCACGTTCACCTATCAGAGATCACCCTCAGTCGTCTTGTCAGCATGCAAGTTTGCAGGACGCCGTAAACCCACATGTAACATAAAGGTCAAAGTCACTGTGTAAAGGTGTATGCAGAGACAGCATATCATGAAGAAACAGTAAGCAAAGTTTGAAGGCTCTAGCAACCATAGTTGCTGAGATCACATGCCAAAAAATTGATTACTAAACCTCAAGGTATCTTAAAAGTTAAATGTCTGTGACCTTGACCTTAAGGTCATTCCAACTGACAGTGATGGTGGTAATTAAAACTTTAGACCTTTATCTACCATTATGTAAATAAAAAAGAAATCCATTAAATGGTCTTTAAATTACAAGGTCTTATAAACTTTAACACAAAAACTTTGAGACTGTGACAATGTTCTATGACTGTGCCCTTGCTCTAGCTCCAGCCAGGGGCTTAACCCAGGAGCTTAGATATTCCATATTAAAGGTAATGCTTTAGAGATATCCTGTACCAAGTATAAAGAGAATCTAACACGTGGTTACAGAGATATGAGCAATCAAAAAGGTTTAACGCAAAACTGACATAAAGGTTGACAAATGGATGGACAGACTGAATAAGGAAAGAACAAAATAGCAAATGGACAGAAAGACGAAAACTATATACTTCCCCTGACATACTAAGTATGCCGGGGGTATAAATATGCAAATTACTTAGATACGCCTCTTAATGTTACATGCATGTCTTTAACAAGTCACATTTACTAATGGCCGAACGTTTACATTTTTTGCACATAAAATGTGAATTAAAGGGGTTTTAAATGTCAAATGATAAATAGAATCTTGTATTCATGCTAATGTACAGGTAATATTGAATTTATAAACTCGTTGAGGAAAAGGGATAAAATGCTTGGTGTAACCTTCCATATGGGTGTGAGGCGCGGATGGAAAAAATATGTCCCAAGGGTCACTGTCCTGCATCATGAGGCTTGCAGAGTGATGCCGGACAGTGATCCGGAGGGACGGATTTTTCTATCCTACCCTCACACCTATGTAGGATTCTTTTTCTTGCATACCTTCCATTTCTGAGCACGGATTTTTAATACCAGTCACTTCGGTGGCCGACGCCATATTGTGATGACACTACCATGATGTTTAATGACGTCATGTAACATGCTGTGATGTCAACCTTAACAACGGCGCATATGAGATCGTATTCAACCAGTGCATTTATCAAACACGCGAGAATATTCCATTTTGGGTTAAAAACACTAGGGTTAGCACAGAATTTCTATCCCAAGCTAAAACTATGGATTTCCTTATCTGGTATGGAAGAAACTACATTACATACATAACAAAGAAATACCATGATTGATTTCTCCATGAATTAAAAATGTTTATCATCTCTGGCCTAAGAAGATTTATTTCCTCTAGGGAAATAAATCCCTTAGCTGGTCATTTTTCAATGCAACTGTTAAATTTAGACACGGAAAAATTTAATTCAGGTCGAGGTATGTTCTTGACATGAAGTCAACGGCGTTACAGAAGATGTAAACAATGCTCAGAAATGTATGACGTTCGACACTGAGGCAGCTTTGAAATAAACATTACATGGACATAACCACTGAATAAGGCGTAAGTCTCATTACTATTCTCGCGCATTGTTAATTGTTTGTCACTATAACATTTTTAGTTCTTCTACAATAGAAAGCGCTTTCAAGATGGCGTCTATACAGTTTTTGTTTCAGTCAGTTTTGCATGGACTGTATGTTAAGATGAACTGTACTAAGAATTAGATGCAAAATGATCAAACAACTCTATCAAAATGCGTGAAATATACAGTTTATTGACTCAACCCATTTTAGATATGGGATTTATAAAGAAATATGTTCTATAAAAGGGTTATCCTTTGGAAGCAAGGAATTCACCACAGAAGTGAAAAATATGGAGTGTACATGTTTTCTGGGCCAGACTAGCTAGTTTTGGCCAATTAGGCCTCATCAGTGACCCTCGGATATTTTCAAAATTCCACAATGGAATCAATGATCCCAAAGGACAAGAAAATATAATCTACACTATGATGTAGGGCAGGGAGACGTTTTACCACCGCCACACATTCCCACTCACCAGCTCTGGTGAAGTTAAATATGAAACTCGGATCTTCAACCTCCCTCAGTTTATATATCCCATATTTAAAATGGGCTGAGTAATAAACTCTATATATCATATTTGTCCAAAGCATTTAGATTTTGGACACATCAGCTCCTTACCGTATGTATTCTTGAATTTGAACAAGTATAATTTACTACGAAATGTTGTGTCAAAAACAGCCGGATGTAAGGAAAACGTATGCAGCATATCATCAGGATCTTCACTGTTTGCTCAGACCTGTCTGTCCAAATACATACGGTAAAATGGTACAGTATTTACCGTGTTTATTTCGACACACAGGCTTGAGCAAACAGTATAGATCCATACAACGCAGAAAGAGGTGTCTCATAAGGGACTTTAATGTTTCCCACTCATCCGGCCGTCTCCAGACACAAAATCGGGTTGTAAACCCTACTTGTTCAAATTGTAGAGCAACTATGCTAAGAAGCTTAGGTGTCCCAATACCTAGGGCAAATATGGTTATATGTTTTATTGACCCCCACCTTTCCGAAGAAAAGCCAGGGGACATTGTATTTGGCTTCCCATGGTGCATGGCCCGTGGTGCGTGATTCCTTGTTTGTAGCAGGCATCTTGTGAGCGCAACTCCTACAGTTTTAAACAGATCGTTCTGAAATTTTACAGGTGTTTCAATCATGGGCTGAAGATGTATGTGCATGTGCTTTTTTCAATCTACTCAAATTAATTTTTTTTTTTTCACTTTTTTCACATTTTTAACTTAAGATTTTTCTTGTATGTTTTTGAATTCGTAGTAGGTACCTTGTGAGCGCAACTCCTCTTACAGTTTTATACAGATACTTCAAAATTTGCAAAGGTGTTTTATTCAAGGTCTGAAGATATGCATGTGCTTCTTACAGAATCTTGAAATATCTTTTTATTTTCACCTTTTTCACAATTATAATTAAGACCTTTTTTCATGCACGATTACTATGAAACTGTATATGTTTTAGGTACCTTGTAGGTACCTTGTGCTTACAGTTTAATACCAATACTTCTGAAACTTAAGAGGTGTTTCAACAGCACAGATAACAAGATGCGTTTGTGAAACATGAACATGTCCCCGGGCATGGTCATTTTTTATTCCAAGTTGCTCACAGTTCAAGATTTTTGTTTGTGTGGGAAGCCCTTGACACAAGAAACTTACATGCCAAATATGAGAGCTCTAAAGTTCAAAAGAGTTCAAAAGTTATGAACAATAATATTTTTTCTTTAAAGTAGGTCAAGGTCACAGGTAAAAAAAAACATGAATGTTGAGCTCTTGTCACAAGGAACCTAGATGCAAATATTAAGGCTCTATCTTAAACGGTTCTAAAGTTATGAACAATTTTATTTTTTCTTTTAAGTAGGTCAAAGGTGAAGGTCATGGTCCAAACATTTTGCATGAATGAAAAACTCTAATCACAGGGAACCTACATGCCAAATATGAAGGGTAACTGGTCAACTCGTACCTAAGTCAACTCGTACCTGAGTCAACTCGTACCTGTTTTTGGTCAACTCGAACCCGTTCTTTGGTCAACTCGTACCCCCTAGTCAACTCGTACCTATTTTGGTCAACTCGTACCCCAGGGGTAGGTGGGGTACTGAACAATAGTTGAAATGGGTTATAACTTGCCCCGAGACATGTCTTGAGTTCACTGGAGGCCAGAAAGAAGTACTTTGGGTCCTTTTATTGTAACATGGTTTTCACAGCGCGGGGATTTGCGATCGCGCGCCATCAACCTGCTCTAGTTCTTATTATTTTTATTCTCATTATCAGTGACATTATTATTATTATTATTTTATTAGTATTATTCACTTTAAACCCATTCCGTCCCTGAAACCCACAAAGGGGTACCATTTGGGTTAATTTAATTAACACTTTAGTTAATCGTATACCGATTAATGTGGGTGTAAAAAAACGATTATCAGTACTAGTTTAATCTAATCGTCCTTCATTTAAGACTGTTTTTAATTGCTTTAATTTTGCCGGCGAGTGGCTGTTTTTGTTCTGACAAAACTTAAAACTAAATCCCAGTTTTACTATTTATATATAAAAGTGGGTTTTAAGAGGGACAAATTCATATAGGCTTGCATTCCTGATGATTGTTTTTATTTAAGAGTTTGTTAGTTAAACGGTATAACAAATGTTTATAATTTAAGCAATAAAATCATATAAATAACTGAATTAATTTTTATTGTGCTACCTGTACATCCCGCTGTGTTTATAATCGCCGACATGTAACCGGTTTTGTCCGTGCAATGGGCACACACCTAAACCTCACTTTATATAGAGAAACTCGGGTTTACGGGGGTATGCATTATCTTTCTTTATTTATGCTCCAATACATAGGTTGAGGGTACTCGTTAGAGTCATTCAAACTAAAGATCACAGCCTAAGTTTGAAGTATAAATAAGAAAAACACAAAAAAACACGGATTTTCGTCAGAAAAATTGCCATTTTGGAGATGTGAAAAACGCACCATATTGCACGGGTGTGTTATCGTAAAGTAACAGTTATAAGGAATATGCAACATTTATGTTAGCCAACATTTATGTTTTGAGCATATATGAGAACAAATTATAATTGTATAACTAAATTTTATTTGCAACTTTTTTACTGAGCATGAAATGTAAGTTCTACAATTATATTTTTCTCATTATTTTTATTTACATATATACATATGCCCCGATGCCCCACAGAGATAGTTCTAACGAGCACCCATAAATTATGTCTGGCTAAAGGGATATGGGGGTCATACACATGAAAGGCACCATTTTGGCGCACGTGCGTAATGGCGTCATGCACACTCTATGTATCGTCTTCATCGTCGGGAAAAGGATCAGGAGTCTGCATAGACCATACAGTTGACCTGTATATATGTGTACTTAAGCCAAACCTACCCCAAAACAAATTTTATTTTTACTAAGGTACGAGTTGACGTAGGTACGAGTTGACTAAAGTACGAGTTGACCAAATTCGGGTACGAGTTGACTAAGGTACGAGCTGACTTAGGTACGAGTTGACCAGAAACCATATGAAGGCTCTATCCCAAACGGTTTGAAAGTTATGGCCAAAAATGTTAATTTTTTTTAAGTACGTCAAAGGTCAAGGTCACAGGTCAAAATTTTTGCATGAATGTAAAGGGTTTGTCACAAGGAACCTACATGCTAAATATGAAGGCTGTATCTCAAACGGTTCAAAGTTATGACTAATGTTAACTTTTTCTTTTATGAAGGTCAAAGGTCAAGGTCACAGGTAAAAAAAATTTGTGTGAATGTAAAGCTCTTGTCACAAGGAACCTACATGCAAAATATGAAGGCTCTATCTCCAATTGTTCAAAAGTTATGACCAAAATGTTACTTTTTTATTTTGAACAGGTTAAAGGTCAAGGTCACAGGTCAAAATTTTTTGCATGAATGTAAAGCTTTTGTCACAAGGAACATACATGCTAAATATGAAGGCTGTATCTCAAGTGGTTCAAAAGTTATGACCAATGCTATTTTTTTCTTTTAAGTAGGTCAAAGGTCAAGGTCACAGGTCAAATTTTTTTTGCAGGAATGTGAAGGTCTTGTCACAAGGAACCTTCAGGCCAAATATGAAAGCTCTATCGTAAACGGTTCAAAAGTTATGGCCAATGATAAAGTTGTCTAAGTACAAAGCAACAAACAAACAGACAGGGCAAAAACAATATGTCCCCGCTATCGCTACCGGGAACATAAAATTAAGCCGGGGGACATAAATCGTCTGCTTAGTGCAATAACGGTGTAACTGCCATTATGTCATAATGGCAGTTACACCGTTATTGCACTAAGCAGACGAAATTCCCTATGGAATTTGGTGTAAACACTATTTATTAACTTCTTTTGAATTACAAGAATACAATTACACGTTGTATGAAGAAAAAAGTTCCACAGGATTTGAAAACAAGCATAAATGCTTATACTAATCATCTCCTGCAATAAAGGAGCAGGAATTTGCTTGTTTTAGAAAATCTCACATAAATACTTGCCAAATATACTGTGACAAACTTCTCCTTTACTTCAGCTACACCACCACTGATACCTTTACCTTCCATGACAGACATTCCTGGAAAACAAGAAATTTACAGCCGTTGCAATAACACACACCCATGTGACATAGTGCATTCTTTCATATTTCCAAAATGATTATAACGGTACAAACTTTGATGGGCTTCATTTCATTTTGATATGACTTATTATCTAATATATCCTTACGTCCTGTAAGTCAAATGCTAGCCAGGTAAAAATGTATAGCAAAAGGTGCTGTACATTTCACTGCACACGCATGCGTCAGCCAATCAAAATATATCTTGATTATCAAGAACTTGCGTGTATATCAAACCTCAAAATGGAACAAGTATTGCCACGTAAAAGCCATTTAAGCCCCCCAGTGGAATTCGTTTCCGCTGACCGTTCCAAGGCAGTTTCCTGTCGCTGTTTTTTTTTGTAATGATTTGTCTTTGGGTGTTTGTGTTGCTTATGTTATTTTATTTTGGATAGCCTATTGGCCATTTTGTGGGAAAGTAACTGTCCTTTTGGCTTTCCGCTGTTGGTGTTTCCATCAGGGTCTGTTGTTACATGTTTAAGTGTCTTTCCCTTTGGTGTCTCTGATGGGAGCTGTGGGGTTGATTGTATCGATACCTGATCATTGCCTCCACTTCTATTTTGACATAATTATTGAGATCAATGTACGTTGCTCGATCCATTTTTTGAATTCTTTGATGAATGACATTTGATTATCAGACTAACTTGATGCAAAGAAATTCACTGAAAGGTACTTCATCAGAGTTTGAACAGTTTTGTGTCCAAATGTATACTTTTCCGATGAATATTTGCGCTATTTTTCTTATTTTTACTCCAAACATAGGTTGGGGTGGTCAATGAGGCAGTTCTAATAAAGAAAATAATGTACACCCCCGTTAAATCGGCTTTTCTCTATATATAGAGGGGTTTAGAGGGGTGTTCATTACACAGACTTGATAACATGACTGTTCATTAACATGGTTTGGGTTTTTAGCATAGTGTAGTTATATTTTCTTGTTCTTTGGAATCATAATGATTCCATTGTTAAATTTGACACTGGTGAGACCTAAATGGGCGAAACCAGCAAATAAAAATCCAAACAAGAGGGCCCAGAGGGCCCTGGTTCGCTCACCTGATCCAATGTATAACAAGTGGGCCCCGGGCAGGGTCAATTTTGGCCCCAGGGCTATAATTTGAACAATCTTGGTAGAAGTCCACAAGATGAAGCTTCATATCGAATATGAAAGACCTGGGCTTTCTGGTTTCAGAGAAGAAGATTTTAAAGGTTTACCCTGCATATAGAAGTCTATGTAAAACAAGATCAAAGACCTGGGCCTTGCAGTTTCAGAGAAGAAGATATTTAAAGATTTTCCCTATATAAGCCCATGTAAATCCAAAGGGCCCCGTGCGGGGGCATTTTTAGCTCCAGCACTATAATTTGAACAATTTTGGTAGGGGTCCACTAGATGAAGCTTCATACCAAATATCAAAGACCTGGGCCTTGCGGTTTCAGAGAAGAAGATATTTAAAGATTTTCCCTATATAAGCCTATGTAAAACAAAAGGGCCCTGGTGCGGGGGCATTTTTGGCCCCAGCTCTATAATTTGAACAATCTTGGTAGGGGTCCACTAGATGAAGCTTCATACCAAATATCAAAGACCTGGGCCTTGCGGTTTCAGAGAAGAAGATTTTTCAAGATTTTCCCTTTATAAGCCCATGTAAAACCAAAGGGCCCCCGCGCGGGGGCAATTTTAGCTCCAGCACTATAATTTGAACAATCTTGGTAGGGGTCCACTAGATGAAGCTTCAAACCAAATATCAAAGACCTGGGCCTTGCGGTTTCAGAGAAGAAGATTTTTAAAGATTTTCCCTATTTAAGCCCATGTAAAACCAAAGGCCCCTGTGCGGGGGCATTTTTGGCCCCAGCACTATAATTTGAACAATCTTGGTAGGGGTCCACTAAATGAAGCTTCAAACCAAATATCAAAGACCTGGGCCTTGCGGTTTCAGAGAAGAAGATTTTTCAAGATTTTCCCCATATAAGCCCATGTAAAACCAAAGGCCCCCGTGCGGGGGCATTTTTGGCCCCAGCACTATAATTTGAACAATCTTGGTAGGGGTCCACTAAATGAAGCTTCAAACCAAATATCAAAGACCTGGGCCTTGCGGTTTCAGAAAAGAAGATTTTTCAAGATTTTCCCTATATAAGCCCATGTAAAACCAAAGGGCCCCCGAGCGGGGGCAATTTTAGCTCCAGCACTATAATTTGAACAATCTTGGTAGGGGTCCACTAGATAAAGCTTCATACCAAATATCAAAGACCTGGGCCTTGCGGTTTCAGAGAAGAAGATATTTAAAGATTTTCCCTATATAAGCCCATGTAAAACCAAAGGCCCCCGTGCGGGGGCATTTTTGGCCCCAGCACTATAATTTGAACAATCTTGGTAGGGGTCCACTAGATGAAGCTTCAAACCAAATATCAAAGACCTGGGCCTTGCGGTTTCAGAGAAGAAGATTTTTCAAGATTTTCCCTATATAAGCCCATGTAAAACCAAAGGGCCCCCGTGTGGGGGCATTTTTAGCTCCAGCACTATAATTTGAACAATCTTGGTAGGGGTCCACTAGATGAAGCTTAATACCAAATATCAAAGACCTGGGCCTTGTGATTTCAGAGAAGAAGATTTTTAAAGATTTTCCCTATACAAGCCCATGTAAAACCAAAGGGCCCCCGTGCGGGGGCATTTTTGGCCCCAGCATTATAATTTGAACAATCTTGGTAGGGGTCCACTAGATGAAGCTTCATACCAAATATCAAAGACCTGGGCCTTGCGGTTTCAGAGAAGAAGATTTTTTAAGTTTTCGGTGAAAAAATCTATTTTTGGCTACTGTGACCTATATGTGCAACGGACCGGAACCATTTGAACAACTTTGAAAGGGGACCACCTAAGGATCATTCCTGTGAAGTTTGGTCAAAATCCGATCAGTGGTTTAGGAGGAGATGTCGTTTGAAGAAAAGTTTACGGACGCACGCACGGACGCACGCACGGACGCACGCACGGACGCACGGACGCACGACGGACGACGGACAAAAAGTGATCCCAAAAGCTCACCTTGTCACTACGTGACAGGTGAGCTAAAAAAATATCAAAAGTCTGTCTCAGAAAAATTTGAACACACCATACTTTTCAGTTCTTTGGTCTATTCCTTGCTTCCAAAGGATAATCCTTTTATCCTTCTGATGCCCGGTGTATCATATATGATATGTTTTTGTTGTTTTTTTTCAAAACCTATTACTTGACATTATGTATGCATTTTGACTTACTTTCCTTTGTTTTTTTTTTTGTTTTTTTTTTTTTTGTTTGTTTTTTTTTTGCGGGTGGAATTTGCATGAACTTGTGTGTATAATATGCACATTACATCTGGTAATAAATATTAAAGCTTGAAAAATATAAATAGATGTCTATAAACGCAGAAAATACCTTGGCTAGTGTGCTCTGTGCTTGTAAGTTTCCATGTATCATATACGATACATCGGGCATTAAATCTACTGTATCATATACGATACATGAGAATTAAAATACTGACACAGAAAAGTTGAGCAAAAAAATTTAGAAGGAAACAGTGTCTTGTTTATACTACATCTATCAACATCATTCTCTTGTTTTATCTAATATTATCGATAGGAAATTAAGACACCTCACACAAATATATTTGATACTTGCAGTTAAACATGCACATGCTACCAGTTGTTTTATGTGATACATTGGGCATTCATCACTAAAACACACCTAAATAATCTTGACCCCCTTTAACCCCACTTTCATGTAGTAAAACTGTATCCCCCGACCAATTAGGTCCAGGGGATATTGCAATCAGCCTGGCATCCATCCGTCCGTATGTCCATCCGTCCGTAGACAAAACCTTGTGATGGCCTTTACTCCAATACCCTTTGAGATATGATGGTACTTGGCGCAATTGTGCACAAGTTTGAGAAGCTATGTGATGCACAAGAACCACAACTCTGGGTGCCATGGTATTTGAGTAATACCCTCTTCCAATAGTATGACGACATTGTGATTGCCATATCTCCAATAACCTTTGAGACATATTAATGGTACTCAGTACATTGTATATAAGGTTAAGCAGATGTATCATGCACAAGGACCACAACTCTTGTTACCCTGGTTTTTTAGTTATCTCCCCTGACAATAAAACCTTGTGATGGCCATGTCTTCAATACCGTTTGTGATATATTGATCGTACTTACATGTAGCTTAATTGTACTGAACGTTGAGGTGTGTCATGCACAGGAACCAGAACACCCGGTGCCATGCTGTTTTGAGTTATCTCCCCATCCAATATAATAGTATGACTACCTTGTGATCACCATATCACCAAATACTCTTTGAGGCATATTGATGGTATTCAGTAACACATGAAGTTAAGCAGGTGTATCATGCGCAAGTACCACAACTCTTGTTGCCCTGTTTTTGAGTTATCTCCCCTGTTATGGCCGTATCTCAAATACCTTATTGACTGTACTTGGTGCAATTAATTGTACACAAGGTTGAGGCCTTGGTTGATTTGAGTTTGCTGGATGCCTATGGACTTTTTTGCCCTTTTGAAGGTAATCTATGAATATTATGCCCTGGGCATCCCAGAACACTGATGCCATCACATTCCCTGCAGAGGAGACGACCTTTGCATTCTTTGGAGGGGGTGATCCGGGGTGCTTCCATTGCATGGATTGTCTTTTGGTCTCTGGCTCAAAGTGATGAACCCAACATTCATCCTGTCTAGAAAACCATCTTGGTCTGCTTCAAAAATAGCCAAGTTGGCTTGTGACAGGTTCAGTCTGGTCAAGTTTTGGTCAGGCATCAAAAGCAGTGGCACCCATCTGGCGGAAACTTTCGACATCCCTAATTCACTGTGTAGAATGTTCTCTACTCGTTCACGGGAGATGCCAACAGTGTTAGCTAACAGATTCGCAGTTAAACGCCTGTCATCCATCACGGCCCTGTGCACTTGGCTGATGGTTTCCTCAGTTGTTGCCGTTGTGGGTCGTCCACACCGGTCATCATCTTCAAAGCTGCCTTTGCCCATCTTAAAATTTGCTGCCCACCTTTTCACTGTTGCATACCAAGGAGCATCATCCCTTAATGTAGCAACCATATCGGCATGATTGTCCTTAGGAGCTAACCCCTTTTTATGGAGGTACTTGATGACACCACGATGCCAGAGTTTGTCCATTTTCTCAAAAACGTGCTAGTGTCAATTTTCAAAGTCTAGAATTTCTACCTTATTGCAGGTAAACTTGAACACATTTGAGTCAAATCAAGTAATAAAGGTTTGGATTTAATGAATACAAAATTTCATGGCTCTTCGATGCCTGCTTCTTGGTCAGGCTAAGAACTTTTCAGCCTACCCTCGTATATAAGGTGGATTTGTTTGTTTGTATTGGGGCTTGACAGCCCAGTCAACACTATTTTCAGTCCCCGCCCATTGGGGCTTGAAGAAATAAATGGGCTGCATGATGCTTCCACACAGAGCTGAATCCGACCCGCACAAGAGTACTGGTAAACCACTTAGAGGATCTAAAGTAGAAGTAAAACAAAGATCAGGAATCGATACAATTAACTTACTCCAGCCATCAAAGACACCAAAGGGAAAGAAACACAAACATTAAGCGACCAGGCCATAATGGAAACCTAAACAAAGGAAGGCCATTAGGACAGTCACTTTCCCACAAAATGGCCATATGGCCATCCAAAATGAAAAGACACAAGTGATACACACAGTAAGAAACAAACAACAACATAAATAAACCGCCACAGAAGAACCGCCTTGGAAGGTCAGTGGAAAGATTTCCACTAGGGGGCTTAAATCGATTTTACGTGGCCACAATCCTCGCCCTTACTTCTGTCGCGATTTAGACAAATAATTTGTTCAGTCCGCATCAAGGCCTCCTAACTCATCAGTGCAACATCTCCGTGAACACAAATAATCAAAGAACCACAGAGGTGAGACAACGGTAGGGCCTCGACAGCAAGAAACCACTGACATGCTGGAGCAAAAGAAAACCAACAGTTAGACTCCGATGGGCCCGACCAGAGACAGAGCATCAGGCACCAACCAACATTACCCCTTGAATTAGATCGCTCTAATTCTCAATAAGCCGTTACGTTGGAACCGTCATAGAATCTGAGGCCTGACCCACCAGCGTGCAATTAAAGAGGGAAGCAAAGTTGCCAACCGTGATTGGGTTAACTACCATGCATGCAGTCTGTCGTATAAATCCATGTTGTACCCAATCTTTTTATATCTAAGAATGATTTTACGAAATTGGGTGCTGAAGTAATTGCGATATATTTTTCTGAATTTATATACTAAGTCACCATAAAATTCGGGTTCCGATAGACCTTGTTGCAGAAGAGATTTAAGTCCAATATTGAATTTTGAAATTAAATCAGAATGGCGTCTATAAAATTTTGAAAAGGCTTTGCGTAGTTTATGGTACCGATAACCCAGGTAAAGAAGTTTAGCCGTTAATAATTTATTACGAGTGTTGAAGTCAGTTACATGACTACACACTCTAGCAAATCAAATTAACTGCAAAATATAAACGCCATAGGATGGCGCACGAGGAACATCTCCATCCAAAAAAGGAAAATTTACAATCTCAAAACCAAAGTCATCGCGATTATCATAAATTTTGCACGAAACAAACACATCTACAATAGATAGATGTAAATCCAAAAACGGGGCCTCGGTATCAGAAGAATTTGCTTTATTTAACTTAAGTTCTGGGGGTAAATCTGACTGATCAAACCATCGAAATAGGTATTATCAATATTTAATAAATCATCTAAATATCTAGAAGTGGAGCTAAAAGCTTCAATAATTTCAGATTGGTTATCAATTGAAAGCGACAGCATGAAGTCTCTTTCATAACAATACAAGAACAGATCAGCCACAAGAGGTGCGCAATTCGTACCCATCGGAATACCCAAAATTTGTCTAAATAACTTAGTACCGAATCTAATATAAATATTGTCAAGTAGAAAGGTGAGGGCATCACACACTTTCTGACATGACCAAAGTGTATAATTCTTATGCTCTTTAGAAGTGAAAAATGCATTTCTGACATTACATGCAAGATAGAGAGAATCTTCTCTGTGAAAAGCCCATTCAATTAAATCATTAAGCTTTTCTTTTACAAGATTATGAGGAAGTGTAGTGTAAAGAGTGGAAAAATCGTAAGTAGACATACTTGAAGCACGAAAATGTCTGGATTTCAATTTATTTAAAACCTCATTCGAATTTTTTACAGACCAAAACAGATTTATTCCTGATCTTTCAAAGACTGTATCACAATATTTAATCACATGCGTTTTAATAGCAGTAAGACATGAAGTTAAGCCTGCCCAGGCAAAGCGGTGCGAGTGTCGGACTGTCTATGCCTATAAACCCTATCGGTTTCAATGGGTGACCGGGCTTGACATGTAATTTCATCTAAATGTCGGGTGAGTGAGTGTTTGCGTTTTACATCCCACCAACAGCTAAGGTCATATGGAGATGGGACCTTGGTTTAAAGACTCATCCGAAAGTCTCTCAATGTCGGGTAAAAGTCCCACAAAATTGGAAGCAACATCTCTTAAATAACCTATACAGTGTTGATGGGGACGTTAAACCTCAAATCAAACAAACAAATAACACTATTTTAGGTAATTTTTTAGCCAGTCAGTTTACCTATCCACATTTTTCCTGGGCAGGCTTATACATAAGCGGTTAACCAGTACAGTGCACATTCTTTCGCCAGAAACAGACAACTGTCCTTCTGGTTTCCTGGGCAGATTTGTACATAAGCTGTTAACCAGTACAGTGCAAATTTTTTCGCCAGCAACTGACAACTGCCCTTCTTGAATCAGCGGAAGTGAGGGAATGACCGTAGAAAAGATTTCAGGATCAATCTCCACGAAAGAATGTTGCCAACCCCAGCGGGTATCGAGCCTGGGTACTCATGATCACCAGTCAGAAGTACCTGCATCCGACAGAGATACCCAGGCTGGCATATATAAGGTGGAAGTTTCCATTTGGTACAAAAAAGGTTAAAGGGGTTATTGTACTGATATTGGTGAATACTGTTCCTTCTTGGAATAGCGGACACTTGTAATCTTGTGGCATTCAATATCCCATTTTAGGATAATATTCACCAATATGAGTGCAATAACACTATGTTATGTGTGCTTGTGTTTTATATTTGTTTGTGCTGAAATGTATGTGTGTCAACACTACTTAGGTCATTTTGGAGACGTTGCTTCCGATTTTGTGGGGTTTTGCCCAAAAATTGAGATGAAATGACATCTCAAACCCTTCCGCCCAAAGAGTCTGCTAGGGCTTAAGGAATGGTCCCACTTGCAATACTTTTCCTGGGCAGGCTTATACCTTCCAAGCGGTTTACCAGTACTCAAGCCCGGTAGCAATCAGCTATGAGCAGCAGCACCATGCGGCCATAGCCCCAGATAAGAAGGGGCATCCACGTATTATTTTTCAAGCCCTTCAACCCAAAGAAACCACTAGGTTTAAGGAATGGTCTGATTCGTAATACTTTTCCTGGACAGGCTGAGACCTTCTAAGCGGTTTACCAGTACTCAATTTCGGTCGGTAGCAGACATAGCACTAGATTTGTTTGTTTGATTTGTTTGATTTGAGGAAGACGGGCATCCACGTATTATTTTTTTATTATTTCTGTACAAGATCATGTGTTATGGCTACTCAACATTACGATAACACATCCATGTGACATTCTTTCATACCTATAAAACGGTCATTTTTCTGATAAAAATGTGATCTATTTCTTACGTATGCTCCAAACATTGATAGCGCAGTGGTAAACGCTTTCAACTTATGATCGAGAGGTTGTATGTTGGAATCCGACCACCGTTATTGAGATGTGTCCTTTGGCAGGACATGTAATGACACTGTCAATGGGTAGCAGTGGTGTAAAAGCCACTGCCTCTCTCTCTCGCGCGCGCGTGAAAACAGCCGGAATGAGTGTTCGACAGCGATTCAATAAGCTCGAACTTAAATAAATTAGTATAAAATAAACACTGGTTTGGGATGCTCATTTGAATCACCGCGCTGAAGCGGATCTTACATCCCGCAACCTATATCTTGGACAGAAATAAGAAAAATAATGTTTAACCCCACACCCCTATTAACCCCAGTTTCCTTGTATAAAGTGGGCTTTAGATGGGTGCTCATGACACAGATACACAGACTTGTTTACGTATGTTAGAAGCACCATAAATACGTGTATCAGTATTTTTCAGATGAAAACAAGATGTGTTTGTGAAACACTGATGCCCCCGGACAGCGCATGTTAAATATGAAAGCAGTACCACTAAGCAATTGAAAGGTATGGCCAATGTTCAAGTCTTAAAAAAGTAGGTCAAGGTCACAAGGTAAAAAATTATGGGATTGTTGAAAAGGTCTTGTGACATAGTATGCACATGTGAAATATAAAAGCCCTATCACTTAACAATTGAAAGTTATGGCCAATGTTTAAGTTTTTAAAAAGTAGGTGAAACATTAAGGTCACGAGGTAAAAAGATATGGCACCACTAGAAATGTCTTGTGACAAGAAATGCACATGTGAAATATGAAAGCCCAACCACTTACGAATCGAGTGTTATTGCAAATGTTCAAGTTTTTAAAAAAGTAGATCAAACATCAAGGTCAAGGTCACGAGATCAAAAATTATGGTACCACTAAAAAGGTCTTGTGACAAGAAGTTCACATGTGAAATATGATAGCCCTACCACTTACCAATCGAAAGTTATGGCCAATGTTAAAGTTTTTAAAAAGTAGGTAAAAAATCAAGGTCTATGTCACAAGGTCAAAAATTATGGTACCACTAGAAATGTCTTGTGACAAGGAATGTACATGTGAAATATGAAAGCCCTATCACTTACCAATCGAAAGTTATGGCCAATGTTATGTTTTTAAAAACATGAAAAAAGTAGGTCGAAGGTCAAGGTCACAAATAAAAAATTATGGTACCACTGGAAAGGTCTTGTGAATAGGTATAAGCATGTGAAATATGAAAGCACCTTCTATTACCATTCAAAAGTTATGCCCAATGTTAAGGTTTTTGTAGACAGACAAACGGACAAACAGACCAAAAACTATATACCCACCGAATCTAAGATTCCAGGGGCATAAAAAGAGCCTTATCTGTAGCTATGATGCAGCCCAATCTATTTCTCCAAGCCCTGATGGCAAGCGAAGCTGTGTGTAATAATTTGGGCTGGCTAATCGGAGCTGAAATGATAATCGATTATCAGTCATTCCATTTTGATCGATAATCGGTTAGTAATCACTGAAGATTTGGTCATAATGTTTTGCATATCTGGCTTTCTGTCGGAGCACGACTCTTGCCATATGTTTTACTTCACTATATGTATTTGAACAGACAGGCCTGAGTAAACAGTGTAGACCCAGATGAGACGCCGCAGAACGCGGTGTCTCATCAGGTCTGCACTGTCTGCCACCCATCCAGCTATTTAGGGGAAAACTTTAGGTAGTAATTTGTACTTATCAAACAATCGATTACAAGCAAATCAGTAATGATAATCATTTTTGTGGAATTTATCGATAAGATTAATCGATTATCCGATAAGCCATGCCAACCTTAGTAATTACATACCCATGAAGAAAGAGGAACAGAAGAATGGAGCCGCTACAGCTTGGTCACACATGATTTTCTTCACCACAATCTTTCCTGTCGCTCCCCGCAGGAAATTGTCTAGTATCTTATACCAGCAGTGGTTAAATGGTCCCAAGATAAAGCCCATACAGAACATACGACCTGAAAAGTAAACACGCACACAGATATTTCTGGCTCAAAGACCACATGGATCCTATGGACAAAATTCTTTAGGAAAACAGGTGTTTTACAGCAAGTACTCATTTCTTTACATTATAGACAGTGACCATGCAGTGTTTTGTGATTTTCAGAAGAAGGGGCCATTTATAAATGCATGAGCACATTTAGCACCAGTGTCCCTGCCAGAATTATCCTTGCATATTGCGTATGTGTACACATCATTTTACATTACTCGAAGTCAGGTAATGTGAAGGACCCGCCTGAAACCAAATTAACAGCCATCGCCTTCAAAGCAATGAATGTAATCGTTTTAACATTAATTGAAGTATGAAAATCGTGTCACAAGCAAAGTAAGTGGACCTCACAGGGGTTCATATAATTGTTGCGTGTGTCCCACCTTTGTTCGCCCTTTAAAGAAAGTAAAATATATACTCACCTGATTTCAAGATCTCACATAGCCGCTGAATGTCATATGGCTAAGTGACAGACATCTTATTCCATAGCTTACACTTAGATAGATGGTAACCTGGACAGCATTCTTGCGACATTTGAATGAAGCTGGCTTAAGAGTTTAAGAGAGGGTGTTATATAAAGATTTTTCTATTTTCAAATGTGCAAGCCAGTTTCTTCAGTGCAACAAAACCATTTGGGTAGGTCACCTTAGCAACCTTTCTGAGAAGACAAAATGAAATTGAACCCAAGATACAGGAGGGGTTGTCATCTAAAGGAATTTCTATTTTAAGCTCTGGCAGCCATATCATATTGTCCATCCAAGAGGAACTGTTTAGTTATTTAGTTTATACTAATTTATTTTAGTTCCACTGCGATGAAAGCTTCAAGCTTCTTGAAACGCTCTCGAACAATCATTCCGGATGTTTTCACATGCACGAGAGAGAGAGAGGCAGTGGCCTTTACACGACTGCTACCCATTTACATCTGGGTAGAGTGGAGCAGTCTCACTATGTGTCTTGCATCTGTCTTGCCTCTACCATCTGTAGAGGGTCTCCTCACCAACATTCCTATGAAGTTTGAACGGTAAGAGAAGGAGTTGTCATTTAAAGGTTTTTTTTCTATGCCTAGCTCTGGCGGCCATCTTGTTCATTGGAGCAAAACCATCTAAGCTAGTGTTGTAGAGGGTCACCAATGCAACACGCCAGTAAAAATTAATGAAACTGGACCGAAGGGATAGGAGAAATTAGCATTTAAAGGTTTTTCTATTTTTCATCTCTGTCGTCCATTATGTCCATTAGAGCAGAACAGATAAGCTACTTTTTGTACAGGGTCACTTTAGAAATAATCCTATGAAGTTTGAATGAAATTAGACCAATGGTATCAGATGTAAAACCGACTGGTGATCAGAGGTTGCGGGTCCCATACCTGCTGCGTCAGCAACATCCTTTCGTGGAGAGTGATCATGAAATCTTTTCTACGGTCATTATCTCCGTTTTGCGGATTCAAGAAGGGCAGCTGCCAGTTTCTGGTGAAAGAATGTGCACTGTACTGGTTAACCACCTGCATAAAGGACTGCCCAGGAAAAGTGTGGATTGGCAAAATGACCAGCTCGATGACAATATGACCTATATAGTGTTGACTGGGCCATTAAACACCAATACAAACAAAGAAACAAGGTTTAAGGAAAAATTTGCATTTAGTCCTTTCCCACTCAAATACGCGTATTTACGTCTGAACCCGGTCCCCATCCCCTTTTTTAGCCCCAGAACCACCTAAAATCTGCATTCCCCACCCCTAGACAGTTATGTTTGCATTAGGATTAGTTGTCCTAAAATGACCTCTTTTTTCGCGTGGCTCCCCACTAAAAATATACCTATGGGGGGTTGAAGGGGGCGGTAGCCCCCACCCACACACACCACCTCCCTAACTGCCGAAAAAATTGGGGGTATGGCTCAGCCGGCCACTGAAATTAAATCTGAGGGTGTCTGGGGTCAAAAATGCCTCAAAATTGACGCTTGCAAATCATGCTGCAGACAGTGAAAATGGCCAGTGCCAAACGCCTTAATTGTTGCCTTGACAACAGTGTGAAGACTAAGATTCGGTCAAAATACATGTGAAAGCGCACTTTTAACAACTCTGAGATGCCCCCTCATTACCACGGCAGCAATGATTACGCCAAAGAAGGTTCCATTAGGAAGGCTCCTGCCCAGTGGATATTCCTACTGAGTTTGATGTAAAATAGACCATTCATTATGAAATAATTGTTATATGAAGTTGCTATCCTAGGCAACACTGTGAAAATCAGCAAAATTCACAAAGTCCCCAAGTGGGAATGGGTTAATAAAAAAACATTCACTGACATATCTTTTTTCTTATTCGCAATCTCCTGTACTTCTATAAATAGAAGAATAAATATTTGGTGGACCATAACCTCTAAACAATATCACAGTCAAACTAAATATCAAGATTTAGCCACATCGAATGTGTCGCCACAAACAAAAATATTTGATGGACTGTAACTTCAAAACAATATGCGCTGCTCCACATCATGTTCTAACCATATATCAAGTTTCAGCTTGACTGGATCTAAATTGCAGGCGGAGTTAGCTGGAACAAAATGTTTACAGAAATTTTCAAAGGGCTATACCTTTACTTTTAATTTGGTGGACCATAACCTCAAAACTAAATCACTGACTATATCAGAAAGGGTCCCACATAATCTGTCAAAGAGGTTTAGTATAAGTTTTTGTCAGAGTGTAGGTGCTGTGATGGTAAGCATGTGCGTGAAGTTTCATGAAAGACAAATACTTTTGAAGTTAAGATCGAGGTTAGGCTTTTTGGTTAGTGCAGAATGAAGGTCTTGCGATTGTAAGTATGTGCGTGAAGTTTCATGAGAGTAGGGCAAACATTTTAGAAGTTACAGTACACCCAACGCAAATCTTTTTACAGCTGCGCAACCCCGCACTGAGCAGGCTGTGACAAAAAGGATTAAATCTGTGAGGACCACTGCAGATACGTGCCGATCGGGGGATCGTGGGGTAATCGCGTTGTTTCTGCGGCATTATACATGTAAAAAATTGATTGTCCGCATTACCCGTCTTATACTTTCTCATAGGTATATAAGTGAAATGCAGCTGATCCGTGGTGTGTACAAGCGCCATTGCGATGGCTTGCAGCGGGACATAGCCCGGGGTCATGCGTGGAAATGCAGCGGATGAAAACAACTACACCCTGGGGTTGCACGGGTTCATAAGGAATTGTGGCGGGTGTACTGTACGGAAGAGGTTAAGTTTTTTTATTTTTTGTTAAGACTTGATAAACACACGGACAAAGCAATATAGCTATGGCCCTTTGTCAGAATGTAGGTATTATGATGGTAAGCATGTCTGTAAAGTTCCATGAGAGTAGGGCAAATACTTTGGAAGTTATGATCGAGGATGAGTTTTTGTGTTAAGACCTTACAAACACACAGACAAAAGCAATATAGCTATGGCCAGTGTGGGACCCTAACAATACATATAAGTGCTGCTCCACATCATGGTCATACTATATATCAAGTTTCAGCTTGCAGGGAGTTAGCAGGAAACGAATGTTTGCAGAAATATTCAAAGAGGCATAACACTGAAAATATTTGGTGGACAGTTTACACCGAAACTTTACGCAAATCTCCGCATCATAGTCTTACTATCTACCAAGTTTCAGCTTGTTTGGATGAAAACTGAAGGAGTTATCCGGAAATGTTTACAGAAATTTTCAAAGGGGCATATCTCTGTCAATATATAGAGGAGACGACTAATTTCGTAACTTTACGCACATCTTCACACCATAGTCTTACTATCTACCAAGTTTCAGCTTGACCAGATGAAAAATATAGGAGAAGTTATCCAGAAACGAAACTGTTTACAGACTGACTGACTGACCCCATAACATAATAGGACCATTTTTGTTTTCTTTTCAAAATGGGCGTATAACAAATATAAACCGCGACAGAAGAACCACCTTGGAATGGCCAGTGAATTGTATTTCACATAGTATAAACACCCCTGAAAATCCAAATTAATAATCTGAAAACTGGGGTTGACAGAGGAATGCAGATTTTTTTTACGTGTATGTCTGCTCCAAGACTTAGCTAGAACTGCTCAATGGGGCTGGCCATTATCTTTACACAGAGGATGGATTAATATGAAACATTTGTGGAATCGTTTGATTGATATGAACTATACATGTAACCGCCTGACCAAAAAGATGTTCTTAAATGACTTTAACCTGGGTTCAAATAACACTTGTTTTTTGTTTGTCTGATTTGAAGGTAAACGTCCCCGTCAACACTGTAAAGGTCATTTTGGAGACGTTGCTTCCAATTTTGTGGGACTTTTACCCGACATTGAGATAAAATGACATCTGGAGCCCTGCCGTCCAATGAAACCAATAGGGTTTATAAGCATGGACGGGCAGGGCAGACTTGCACCACATTGCCTGGGCAGGCTTAGATCCTCTAAGAGGTTTACCAGCACTCATTCGCAGGTCGGTTTCAGCTCTGCGTTGAAGCATCATGCAGCCCATCTATTTGTTCAAGCCCCGATGGCCGGGAGCTTAAATAACACTTGGTGCTCAAAAATTAATCCATTTTTTTTCAGGAATTTGGATTGCATGTACAGCATGTCCAAAATATGGTCAAGTGTGACATTAATAGATGCGAGGAACCCGAACTTCTATTTACGAAATATTGCAATGACTGGACATATAATTGTGGAGAAATATCAAAATTACAGTAGAACTTCGATGGCTCGAACACCGATGGCTCATTAACCATGGCTGAGTCGAACCCGTTCTTGAGTCCCTATTGAATTTCTCTACATAAGGAACAGGGAGGGTAAAATTGAGGATATTTTCGTCTTTTATCTTGCAAATGTATGCTGTGTGTACTCATTAGAATCGCCTCTATGAGGCGATTCTAATGAGTACACACAACATACATTTTTCATTATAGAACACCGAAAATATTTCGTTATGCCTCCTGGTAGTAACCCTCAGTGGCTCGAACTACCCTTGTCTGGAACAGGTTTTCATGGTCCCAAAGGTGTTCGAGGCATTGAAGTTCGACTGTAAGTACATATGTCACATTTAAAACTGTATATGAAACAGAAACTTATATTAAGGCATACCTACTTAAAGAAAAGTGATCGTTTTTGGCTCAGCTAAGGTGTGGGGTTTTACCGATTCAGATTTAAACGCAACGTTTTAGTGGTCTAAGACCCGAAGAAAGAACTTGTCAAGTCTGTAACAGTGGGATTATTGAAGACGAAAAACATTTTACTCTAAACTGCAATAGGTACTCAGTCCAAAGGCCAATACTCTTCAGACAATTAAATGATCCTCACCAGCCCATCGGGGCTAGAAGGAATCGATATAACTGCACGATGCCTCCACACATAGCTGATACCGACCGCACATGAGTACTGGAAATCCGCTTAGAACGTCAAAGTCGGCCCGTCCATGCTTATAAACCTTATTGGTTTCATTGGGCGGCTAGGATTGAGATGTCATTTCATCCCAATGTCGGGTAAAAGTCCCAGAAAATTGGAAGCAATTTCTCCAAAATGACCTAAATAGTGTTGATGGGGACATTAAACCTCAAATCAAACAAAACAATTAAATGATCAAAACTTCCACTCCCTTGAACCTAATTAAAAATAATATCTGATAAGAGAATATAGACACTTTGCCAAAAATGTCAAACAATCATTTCTACAAAGACGTAGCATACTATCTATCCATCTATTTACACCACATCAACCCCGTTAAGAGGACTATCATGCAGGTATTACAATATAAGTAATATATTAGCTATGCACAAATAGCTATGTGGCATAACTAATATATTAATATTCAATGCTCAAAATTGCTTGTTCACACAACTAATAAGATATCTTTACAATTTCGCATGTTTGTCATTGAGTTAATACTCCAGCAATGGAGTATTATGAAAAAAGATGTGTTTTCCAGATATTGGTCACTAACAGAGGTTAAACTGACTTATAGGCCCATGTGGCCGGATGTAATGTAAATTATATGTCAATCGTTTGTATTGAAATGTTACACAAGTCACTATAATATGGATTACTTACTTACTTACTTACTCTAATGAACATCCACATGAATGTGTATGCTTTGTTTGTTTTGCAGTTTAATTGCCCAGGCAACTCTATCAAGGTAATTTCAACCCCATCAGCAACCGTAACGACAGTATTCCTGGACATACTTAGACCTTCTAAATGGGTGACCAGTACAGGGCACATTCTTTTACCAGTAACAAAATTTTGACTGTCCCTGTTGAATCAGCAGAGGGGGTTAACTGACCACCAAAATATGTCATCGTCAGTGTCAACAGGGCCTGGCAAATCAAAATTTTAACCACTTGCCCAGAGGATCACATCGCTTTCAGACTTACAACCAGTGCATTTTTCTAGGCAGTGAAATAAAAAATATCTTGCCCAGCTTAATTCTGGACTTGTCCCGGGCAGCTGGGGAATGGATTGATCAGGCCCTGCTCAATGAATGTATCCAGATGCCTGGAGATTGAGACTCTACCTTGGTACATTTGTTCAAAACTAACGATGCCATTTGTTAACATAATTTCTTTAAAACTTTGATCATTTAATATGGAAAAAAATGCTTATATTTTTGCTGAAAACAAATGTGAGTAGCTTTTACTTTTACGCTACTCACAGTTTTAATGGCAAAAAACATGAATAATTGATACATGTATTCTCCTTTGTAGAATTGTTAATACATGTAATTTTACCGCTTACAACCTCGTTAAGCTACATGTAATGATGCTTTGAACAACTGATCAGTAGCCAGATGTGCATCCAACATGCAGCTTGTAGGTGTTCTCCTGAACCCTTATCCTGCTGCATAAGTTAATTTTGCCATACCCATTAACATTTCAACCAATCAAATTACTTGATTTAATTTAAATTATTCATACAAATTCACAAACTGAATGACAGTGTAGATCCTGATCAGATGGCTTCACAAGCCATCTGATCTGGATCTACTTTGTTTGCAAAGGTATGGGTTGTCGCAAACATCAGGATAAACTAAAGGTAACTGGGTTGACCATCGGACTCACCTGTTCTAGGCCAATTATGTTTCTTCTGTTTCCCAGATCCTTCCTTGATGTCCAGCCATTCTATCCTCTGTGTGACAATATCACCGATTGCCAGTAAACTACCACAGGTGAGCGTGTTTGTGACCAGCAGGTAGCGGGAAAACAACCTGTTGAGTGTGGCCCTTACTTGGTTCATGCTTCATTAACCCAAAGGTATACCTCCTAGGTCATTCTTTTCAGATCACATAGACTTGCTTACAGTACCTATAAACAGAACAACATAACTCAATACACAAGAGGTGGAGGTGTGTGGCTGATGACTCGGATTGGGGAAATGAAGGTTTAAATGACAGAACACCAGCGTGACACGTAAACGTAATACGCCGGTGGCAAACCATTTCAACCTACCAGACCATGCTCTTGAACACATGAGATTTCAAATTAATGAAATCTTATCATCAGACCCTGATGACCATATGAGTACAAACCCCCGAAAAATCAAGGAATTGTACTGGATCTATCAGCTACACACTCTCCGACCGGTCGGGATTAATGTTCAGGGATAGAGACAGGAAATTTTCAGCCATGCTCCTTTCACATCAATATACAAGAGAGCCATACTGGCCCTGGATTGCTCTCCTGGTCCTTATTGTAGAGATAAAGTGGCAGGTAATAGAAGGTAGAGTGAATGGTTTGAGAAATTTGGTTAAGTGACCCAAGGAACATTTCTGTGAAATTATTTCAATACTAGAATTTGTTTTTCTACCAAAAATACAGATCTTTCCCCACTTTTTGGTGTTATATTGTATTGTACATTCAGCTAACATTTATATAAACTAATGTGATTGCATACAGAGTACAAGAACCATATGTTGAGAATTTCTGTATTATCCTTCCTTTATAATTTTGCCCTTAAAAATGTGTCTGCCACTGTCTGGTGAACACATCTAAAAATTTGGAATACAGGGAGGCCAGAGAGATGTTGAACTTTTATCATATAAAGTTTTGTGAATATTTCTTGAACTGTTTTCAAGTTATTGAGCGGACAAGGTTTTATGATGGACAAAGATCCAAGGGAAATTATTCAAAAAATATAAATGCAGGAGTTATGGCTCTTGCACTCTACACATCAACTAATGTTGACTGATATTTATATGAAATTTTAGTAGTTCAGGAAGATAACTTGAAAGGTTTTCAAGAAATAGAGAGGAAAGAATTTCGTGACGGAAAAACTTCATTGGGAAATAATTCAACAAGAGGGCCAAGATGGCCCTGAATCGCTCACCTGATATCAAATTGTCACATAGCTTATGAAAGTCATGTGGGTGACAGCCTTTCCTAGAAGCACAACTGCTGCACTGAGATGATCACCTGGGCAACATTCTTGCAAACTTTGAAAAAACCTAACTTAAGAGTCTTTATTTTTAGCTTTGTCAGCCATTTTATTTATTAAAACAGAAGCATTTTAGCTATTTTGGGAGAGGATCAACTAAGCAACATTCCAATGAAGTTTGAATGAAATTGGTCCATTGGTATAGTAGGAGTTGTCGCTTAAAGTGTTGTCTATTTTTAGAACTGGCGTCCATTTTGATCATCAGGGGCGAACCCATTTAGCTATTTTAGCAGAGGGTAATCCAAGCTATGTTCCTATGAAATTTGATTGAAATTGGCCGTTTTTCTATTTTTATCTCTGCCAACCATCTTGTCCATTGCAGCAGAACCGTTTTAGCTAATTTTGGTTGGGAGCCAACTAGGAAATATTCATGTGAGCTTTGAATCAAATATTGACCCAAGTGTTTAGGAGAAGTTTGCATTTAAAGCAAACCGTTGAAATTATTCTTTTTTTAGCTCTGGCAGCCATTTTGCTCATCTGAGCGGAAACAATTAGCTATTTAGATAGCAGGTTGACATAAGCGACATTCATATTAAGTTTGAAAGATTTTTTTCTATTTTTAGTTCTGGTAGCTGTCTTGTTTATCAGCGTGGAATTATTTTAGCTATTTTGGTAGGGAGAGCTAGGAAACATTCCTGTGAAGTTGAATCAAATTGGCCCAAGGTATGGGTTGAGGAGGAGCTCACATTTGAAACATATGTATGTTTTCTTTTTTTTTAGCTCTGGAAGTCATTTTGCTCATTGGAGTGGAACCATCTCTGCTATTTTGGTAGAGGGTCAACAAAGCAACATTGCTATGAAGTTTGAAATAAACTGGCTCAAGGGTACAAGAGGAGTTAACGTTTATTTTTTTTTTCTATTTTTAGCTCTAATGGCCATCTTATCATCAGAGCAGAACCATTTTAGCTATTTTGGTAGGTAGTACGAGGGTAGGCTGAAAAGTTCTGAGCCTGCCTGACAAAGATCCAATGGTTTGTCCATGCTGAAAGTGCCTTATTTTTTAACATAGTCTCCCTTCCTGTCCACACACTTCCTCCAGTGATGCTGGAGTCCTTGGATCCCAGTAGTTTAGAAGGTCTCATCTTGGTCCCTGAAAAACTCCTCCACAGCAGCTATCACCTCCTCGTCTGACCGATAATGCTGCCCAGCCAAGTGCTTTTTCATGTTTGGAAACAGGAAATAATCTGATGGAGCTAGATCAGGTGAATACGGAGGGTGATCGACAAGTGTGAAGGCATAGTCATGCACAGCAGCCATTGCGACAACCGATTTATGAGCAGGCGCATTGTCCTGATGGAACAAGACCCCTTTTGTCAATTTTCCGGGTCGTTTAGCCTTAATTGCTTTTCGCAATTGTTTTAGCAGATCTGCATAACACTCCCCATTAATTGTTCTGCCCTTTTGAAGGTAATCTATGAACATCATACCCTTGGCATCCCAGAACACTGATGCTATCACCTTTCCTGCAGAGGAGACAACCTTTGCCTTCTTTGGAGGGGGTGAGCCAGGGTGCTTCCATTGCATGGATTGTCTTTTGGTCTCTGGCTCAAAGTGATGAACCCAACTCTCATCCTGAGTGACAAAATGGTCAAGAAAACCATCTTGGTCTGCTTCAAAAATAGCCAAGTTGGCTTGTGACAGGTTCAGTCTGGTCAACATTTGGTCAGGCGTCAAAAGCCGTGGCAGCCATCTGGCGAAAAACATTGACATTCCTAATTCACTGTGTAGAATGTTCTCTACTCTTTCACGGGAGATGCCAACAGCGTTAGCTAACTGATTAACAGTTAAACGCCTGTCATCCATCGCGGCCCTGTGCACTTGGCTGATGGTTTCCTCTGTTGCTGCCGTTGAGGGTCGTCCACACCTGTCATCATCTTCAAGGCTGTCCTTGCCCATCTTAAAATTTGCTGCCACCTTTTCACAGTTGCATACGAAGGAGCATCATCCCCTAATGTAGAAATCATATCGGCATGAATGTCCTTAGGAGCTAACCCCTTTTTATGGAGGTACTTGATGACACCACGATGCCAGATTTTGTCCATTTTCTCAAAAACATGCTAGTATCAATTTTAAAAGTCTAGAATTTCTACGTTATTGCAGGTAAACTTGAACTCATTTGAGTCAAATCAAGTAATAAAGGTTTGGATTTAATGAATACAAAATTTCATGGCCGTTCGATGCCTGCTTCTCGGTCAGGCTCAGAACTTTTCAGCCTACCCTCATACCTTGGCAAGACTCCTGTAAAGAATGAATCATATTTGTCTAAGTGTTTAGGAGAAGTTCCCATTTGAAGCAAATTTATGATGTTTTTTTTCTAATTTTTAGCTCTGGCAGCCAGCTTGTTCAGCACAGCCAAACGATTTTTGCTATTTTGGTAGAGAGCAACCTAGGTTATACTCCTGTGAATTTTTAATTAAATTGGCTCAGGGGTTTAATAGGAGTTCGCATTTAAAACAAATTTACTTTTTTCTATTTTTAGCTTTTGCAGCCATTTTGAACAACTGGGCAGAACTATTTTAGCTGGGTTGGTAAATGGTAAGCTTTGAATGAAACTGGCCCAAGGGTTCAGGAGAAGTTATTGTTTTAAAGACACATTTTTTCTCTATATATAAAAGGGGTGGCCTATCTAATGGTCTGCAATAAACAAGTTCTTGGGACCATAGTGCACATCAAAGGCTTATCTTATCTAAGTGATTATGAGGTGATTATGAGCACATACTCTCTGAGAGATATGTTTAAAAAGGGGCTATATAAGAGGACACTGTGTGATGGTATATTTTTTATTTTATTGAGATTGTCTCCAACAAAATGTTGTTTTAAATTACTTCAAAAAGTAAAGGAAAACACTGACATTCATTGTTTCATTACCTCAAACAAAAAGTGTAAACTAAATGAACTGATTAATTCAATCAATTAACATTTTATTTATTTACTTATTTATTCATTATTTTTGAAAGTATGTTATACAAATCATACAATGTCTTAAACATAATATAGCATTTTATAGTTTCAGTCAAGATGCAACTATAAAGTGTTTCTTGTTTTTAGACTCAGTCATATCAGAAAAGAGAACCCCCCACATTTTTTATTCAGTAAAACAGGGGCCTAGTGGATTGTGCATTATTTTTCTTACTTCTACTAAAAAACACATATTGTGGGACCTCGTTAGAACCACCTTGCAGAGGTGGTCTTGCAGAGGTGGTTCTAAAAATTATCCGCAATGTAAAAATATATTGTACAGTCAAAATGGGATTTAGAGAGGTATAAATTATTTTTCTTATTTCTACTCAAAAATATATATTGTGGGTCCTCATTAGAACCCCCTCGCAGAGGCTGTTCTAACGAGTATTCACAATTTAATAATATTGTACAGTAAAAATTGGGATTTAGAGGGGGTAAACATTATTTTTTTATTTCTACTCAAAAACATATATTGTGGGTCCTCTTTAGAACCATCTCACCGAGGCGGTTCTAACAAGTACCCACAATATATGGTTTGAGCCCAAATAGATACCAGGATTTGTATCATTTTTGGTTAGAAAATTTTACCAAGATATCTGAATATGCATGTTTTTGTAATGATTTTAAATAATGGTGTCTAAAAAAAATAAAAGTGCTGAATATCAAAACCAGGACGTAGTTATCAAACAAGGAAATGAATAGATGTGAATTTTCTCTAGGTAATTGATTGCCCTCTCTTGGCCCCCTACCTGTATGACAGTCAGAATACCCCAAATGTATCTTATCACAAAACTGAATTTTTCAATAAATGGTCATTAGGGTGTTATGCATTCAAAAATGAGTCTTTAAACAAATTTATGATGTTCTTCTATTTTTAGCTCTGGCAGCCATCTTGTTCATCAGAGCAGAACGATTTTAGCTATTTTGGTAGGGAGCCATCTGAGCAACACTCCTGTGAAGTTTGAATCAAATAGGCTTAAGTATTTAAGGAGGAGATCGTATTTGTAGCAAATTTATGTTGTTTTTTTTTCTATTTTTAGCTATGGAGGCCATTTGCTCATCTGAGAAAAACCATTGTAGCTAGTTTGGTAGAGGGTCACTTAAAAAAAATTCCTTTGAAGTTTGAATGAAATCGACCAGAAAGTACAAGAGGAATTTTCGTTTAAATATTTTGTTTCTATTTTCAGCTCTAGTGGCCATCTTGTTTGTCAGAACAGAAAGAGCTTTGCTTTTTTGGTAGGGTGTGACCTAGGCAACATTCTTGTGAAGTTTGAAACATTGGACCAAGGATTTAGGAGGAGTTTGTATTTGAAGTAAATTAACAGTGTTTTTCTATCTTTTAGCTCTGGAGGCCGTTTTATTCATCGGAACTGAACCATTTTAGCTATTTTGGTAGAGGGTCATCTAAGCAACATTCCTATGAAGTTTGAATGAAATTGGCCAAAGGGTACCGGGGGAGTTGTCGTTTGAAGATTTTTTTCTATTTTTAGCTCTGGTCGCCATCTTGTTCTTCAGAGCGGAAGGATTTTTTCTATTTTGGTAAGGAGTCACCTAGGCAACATTCCTGTGAAGTTTGAATCAAATTGGTCCAAAGGTTTAGGAGGAGTTCGCGTTTGATTTGTTTGTTTGTTTGATTCAAGGTTTAACATCCCCGTCAATACTGAAAAGGTCATATTGGAGACGTTGCTGCCAATTTTGTGGGACTTTTACCTGACATTAAATGACATCTCAAGCCCTGCCGCCCAATGAAACCAATAGGGTTTATAAGCATGGACGGTTCGACTGGCTACTTTGCCTGGACAGGCTTAGATAATCCAAGCGGTTTATCAGTACTCGTGTGCGAGTCCGCTTCTGCTCTGTGTGGAAGCATCATGCAGCCCATCTATTTCTTCCAGCCCTGATGGGCGGGGGCTAAGTCCGCGTTTGAAGCAAATTTACAATGTTTTTCTATTTTTATCTCTGGTGGCCATTTTGTAATTCCGAGCGGGATTGTTTGGCTATTTTAGTAGATGGTCATCTAAGCAACATTCCTGTGAAGTTTGAATGAAATTGGGCCAAAGGTACAGTAGGAGTTGGAATTTAAAGATTTTTTCTATTTTTAGCTATTGTGGCCATCTTGTCCATCGGAGTGGAACAATTTTCGCTTTTTTGGAAGGGAAACACCCAGGCAACATTCCTGTGAAGCTTGAGTCAAACTGGCCCCAGGGTTTAGGAGGAGTTCGCATTCAAAGCAAATTGTTGACGAGGCACGACACACACCGCACGACGGACATTCACTGATCACAATACACTTTGTGATCATGTGAGCTAACAATCCTGGCAAGATATTTCATTCCGAAATATCAAAGATTTGGGCCTTTTGGTTTCAGTGAAGAAGATTTTTAATGGTTTTCCATATAAAAGGCTATGCCTATAAAAGCAGTAAGATACTGGGCGGGGCCACCTTTGGCCCCAGTGCTACAATTTGAACATCCTGGTAGAGGTCACCTAGATGAAGCTTCATACCATATATCAATGTCATGGGCATTCTGGTTTGAGACGAGAAGATTTTTTAAAGGGTTTCCTTATATAGGTCTATGTAAAACGAGTGGGCCTAGGGACGGGCCCGTTTTGGCTCCAGGGCTATAATTTGAACAATCTTGGTAGGGGTCCCCTTGATGAAGCTTAATACTGAACATAAATGACCTTGGCATTCTGGTTTCACAAGAGAAGATATTTAAAGTATTTCCCTGCATATAAGTCTATGTTGAACAGATTGGCCCTGGGAGTGGGTTGAGGCCATTTTTGGACACAGAGCTATAATTTGAACAATCTTGGTAGAGGTCCACTAGATAAAGCTTTATACCAAGTATCAATTTGAACAAAGACCTGGTCCTTCAGACAAGAAGATTTTTAAAAGTTTTCCCCATGTAAGTCTATGTAAAACCAATGGACCCTTGTGAAGAGCCCTTTTTGGCCCCAGGGCTATAATATGAAAAAGTTGGTAGAGGTCCACTAGATAAAGCTTCATACCTAATATGCAACACTAGGAAAATTAAGAATTGAATCTCTCAAAGAAAGGAGAATGGACAGTAGGCTCAAACTTTTCTATGAAGGTCTAAAGGTGTTAGCAGCATTCCAACAAATGACCTTATTCCCCCAGCTTAACAGTGTAGAAATCATCATTCACTGGCGTTTCAGACCCCTACTGCGAGAATTAAAGAATTTTTCTTTCTTGAACCATTAGAGATTGGAATGCCCTTCCCCATTTGATCATTTCCACAGCTGAAGATGCAAAGGATCTGAAGACGCAGAGGATCAGAAGATGCAAAGATTAAGTATATCTCTTTGGTTAGAGCTAGGGATCATTACAATAACACACCCGTGTGACATAGAGCATTTTTACATCTCCAAAATTGCTACGTTTCTGAAGAAAATCTGTGATATTTTTCTTATTTATAATGCAAACATTCACCTTATTTGCATTATCTGCTGGTTCCTAGTCTGAAGGTTATCAGTGTTGGAAAAACAGGTAACCAGACCCCCCTGACCTTAAAAGGTCAGGGGGGTCAGGTTACCTGTTCTTCCAATATTGACAATGTGCAAGCTGGGAGCCAGCAAATAATGCAAATATGGTGAATAGGTTGTGGGTACCGTTAGAACTGCCTCATTGAGTAGGTACAAAACCCACAACCTATGTCTTGGAGCAGAAATAAGAAAAATGATGTACACCCCCCTAAAGCCCAGTTTCCTCTATAAAAAGTGGGGTTTAAGGGGTGTTTATTTCACAGACGTGTTCATGTAATGCTAACTTCCCATATCACAGGTCCTGGTGTATTAATGTCATCCGACGTGTTACCAGTAACAATAGGAGGGTGGTAGCGCAGAGGTTTAAGTGCATTTGCCTCTGATGCTAGAGGCCCCCGGTTCGATCCCTGGTGGTGGTGATAATTTCAGTGCCCGAACATGTTCCACTATTCCCTGTAGGTTAAAGAACCCTAACCAAATATCATGATTGCTGTGCAGGCTTTCATCCTACAAAACTGGAGTGTATGTAATGTACACCTTCTGTTTCCCTCCTGGGGGTTTAGTTGAAAATTGGACACGTTGGAAGAAAGACAGTTATGGTAAAATTTGAAGATTAGCAGAAACCGTAAACAAAACTGAAATTGGGCAGAAACGACCAACCAATTTAGGCTGAAACGACCAACCCCACAAACAGGGCCGAAACGACCTGACTGAAATACGACCTTGGGGCCGAAACGACTCGGGGCCGAAACGATCCAAGACCCATTCAAGCACTAATTTCTCGGTCACTGGTGTTTGTTACTGTAATGTCACTGTTTACTACTATTTGACAAATAAAAAAGCAATCGCTTTTCCAAGATTAGCACTAAGAATAATGAGCAGAGGCAAAAAAAAGTTTATGTCAGTGTTTGTAACCTTCAAAATATTGCAACACAAAACATGCCGGTTCCTCTTTCCGGCCGATAATGTCCATAGTACTGGTAACCAGTCAGGTGGACTTGTTTGACGTTCAGTAAAATATAAAAGTCGAGTCGGTACGGGGATAACAAGACTTTTCGCCCCAAGACGTTTCCACCCACCCGAGTCGTTTCGCTCCATTTTTTTGGACCCTAGTCGTTTCGCCTCAGACCCTAGTCGTTTTGTCCCTTAACCAGTGCCCCTAGTCGTTCTGTAAAAAAAACATATATGAACTGAGAGAGAGAGAGAGAGAGAGAGAGAGAGAGAGAGAGAGAGAGAGGGGGGGGGGAGCTAACTTCCCACCACAGGTCCTGGTGTTATTTTACGTATCACCAGTAACAATTCTGATTCTGAGAGAGAGAGAAAGAGTAAACCATTCCCTCCCAGCCGCTTGTGCTGAAACGTATTGGTAGATTTTTAACCAAACAGGGTAAATTAACAATCTATAACTCTTTTATTGCCTCCAATTTTAATTACTGCCCTATAGTTTGGCACTTTTGCAGTGTAGCTAGTTCAAATAAGATGGAAAAAATTCAAGAAAGGGCACTAAGGTTTATCCATAATGACTTTCAGTCATCTACAGAAACCTTATTAGCCCTGTCCAAAACTGTACCCCTGCATATCCAGAGAATGAAACAAATGGCAACTGAGGTGTACAGGATAGTAAATGACCTATCACCTCAGTATATAAGAGACCTGATAAGTATCAAGGTCTCCCATTATGATCTCAGGGGCGAGCACAAAGCAAACCTGCCCCAAGTTAGCTCAACTAGATATGGACTGAAGTCATTTCGTTATGAGGCCGCCCGGATATGGAACAGCCTACCCAACAATATACGAACAGCCGAATCGTTCCCACAGTTTAAGAGGCTGATCCGTACCTGGGACGGTGTCAACTGCAGATGTACTTCATGTTCGGTCTAGTTCAGTCCTAACTTCTTTTTATGTTACCCAAATATTTTAATTTTTATGAAACTAAATTTGTATTTTATTTCAGGTATGTTTTTTAGATATGAGGGATGCAGACTTACTTAAAACCAAGGTATGGCAAGGGTCATTTAGGTATGGGTCTCCCAGATCGTTATAGCCTCTCCACTACACAGTGAAAGGCTAAATCTCCTTCTCATATTCAGAGACTTGCCCTTGCTCTGGTTTGGCCTGTACGTGAATGCCTCTTTTGCATGTATTTGCAGTTTTTGTTTATCCCCGTTTAATACTTCCTTTGTTAGTTACTGTTTCGTTTTCGAAGGGCGAGGTGGCCAAGGCTAACCAACCCCTTTTTCGCGCAAAGGTTGTATCTTCAGTGGGTTTCTTTTCGCTGCAAGGGTGTCAAACCATACTTTGTGCCTCTTCTTTTAATGTTATTTGCGCACTTATTGTCAGGGATCTGAGGGCTATGTCTTTGTGTAGCAAATGAGCTGAACTTAGACGCCCTCTGATCCTTTAACATTATCGCTGGCAAGTAGCATTCATAGTTTTTAGTCCAGGAATAAATTATTTAATTATTTATATACATTATATTACATTATACATATATTTTTAATCCAAACTTTTCTTTTCTGGTTTGCCCTACTTTTAGTGCTGTATCAAACTTCCTTTATCAATGTCTTTATGTGATTATCTGTATATATGTATATGTACCTGTAAGTTTTGTCATACATCTTAATGTAAATGTCTTAACAAAATGTCCATACTTCTTATGCAATTCCGCTGTCTGTGATAGTGGACTCGTAATATATGTGCTATGTGTTTTTTATTCTGTTATGTTGCATGCTGTGATATATTTAATCCTATTTGTTGTCTTACAATATGTTTGTCGAAGTAAAAGCCCTACTGGGCTTATGTTATATTGTTAACACTATTCGACGTTAAATAAAATTTCTATGTCTATGTCTATGTCTTCGTAATATGAAATAAAGGCACTGCCTTTTGAGCAAACACACTCATTTACACCCCTATCTATCTTCATATACTGAGTCGGTCATATTTGGCTAAACAAAAAGGGGAGGGGTCGGGTAGGGGTTATTGGATGTGTTCTTAAAACTATTTACAATCTAATTGGCAGAGGTATACAAAAAGGCATGTATCTCCGAGTCCCAATCTATACTGGACGGTCTTTAAGCTCCTCTGCAGGTCTTTGAACCTCTCTGTGCTCTTGGCATCTACGGCAGACGCGGGAATACTATTCCACTGAGGAATAGTTCTGGGAGAAAAATGCTTTAGGGCATCATTATAGGCCTGGTACCTATGGTGTTGTGTGTTATTTTCTTTTGATGCCCTTGTTTGAGTTGAAACTGTAACAGTGGTCGAGTATTTATCTTTATCGAGAGTGTATCCTATGTAGGACTTAGGTAGTTAATATTGGTGAAGAACATCAAAAATACCAGTGGTTAGTGCACCTGCCTCTGATGCTCGACACCCCCGGTTCGATTCCAGGCAGTGAAATAAAGTTTGGTATCCGAACATGTGCCATTGGCAATTTAGTTGTAGGAATGAATGTCACAAAGTGCACCATCCTTCGGCTCGGGGCGTTAACTGGAGACTCCCTGAGCAGAAAGAATAATCCCCTCTGCAGGTTAAAGATCCTTACCGTAATGCCATAATTACCAAGTAGGCATGTGTCTTGCAAATCACAAGTGTCTGTACACCTTTGTTGTTCTGCGCATGGATTAATGACCTGCCACAGAAAGTTAGCCCTGGAGTTCACCTCTTTGCTAATGCCAGCCTTTTATATCACGAGGTCTAAAGCATGACTTATACTGAACACTTCAGAGGGATCTTGACAGACTACAGCAATGCCTATAATGGAATACGGACTAGCAAATGTCTTCTCAACCCAACCAAATGTGCGACAGTCAGGGTAAAAATGGAGAATGTAAGTGAAGGCCGAAGATTTGGAGCAACTTACATGTTAAAGATACACAGCCATGAACTATCAATCTTAAAGACTTTAAAGTACCTAGGCATCATTTATTTCAGAAACATGTCATGGGAATCCATTTTGGTGCACCTGTAAAAAGGCAAACAGCAGTCTGGCGTTTCTTTGGAAGGGAGATAACCAGCTGGTCTGAAGATGTTGAAGCATGATGGTAGAGACCATGATTAGGATTATCCTGGATTATGCCCATCAGTATGGGGCCCACATACAGCATCCAGTAGCTCGATACGGTGCAACGGCGAGCAACTTGGTTTGTCAGAGATGACTACCACACAACCAGCATTACCTCCCAAGTGATACAGCACCTTGGCCGGCAAGCCCACCAGCATGGGGGCATGGTCTACATGTATCTCTGGGCTAAGCGGACATCCATGTTTGCCGGTTCTCCTACCCAAAAGCGGCAAACAGTAGGGGATACTCCCCGGAGTATATGGACCAACATCTTCTTCAACTCTCCTTCATCGGCACGGACATCACACTTAAGGGTCATCTTTCACAGAATATTGCCACTTCTGGGATCCTTGAGGGCTTTAAAAGGGATATTCTCTGAACTACATAAAAACTGTTTTTAAAAGTTTTGATATGCTCTGTTGTGAGGCAAAGGTGACGGGAGTCCAACTGATATTGACTTACAGGAGGGCAAGGCCTGCTGTCCTTGCAGCATGTAGGGATACAGGGGAACATTGTTACTGCTTCTGTTTGTACACTTTTATTCATTTTCCCCTTTCTCCCTCGTCCCCCACCTACCTATCTTCTCCTCTACTACCTCTTTTATCTCTTTGATCCCTTTCTCTGGGAGACGACTCAAAATGGCCCACCAGTGTTGGCGTGTCATTAAACCCAAAACAGTTGTTTGAGCTTCAGCGCCGCTATGCACATAACCTTAGTATGATGATGCTCCAGTGTTGGTCCTGTGTGCACTTCATGGGAAGAAAATTAGATAGGGTGACTCAGTAAGTTTGCAGCATGAACATATAAGTATCCTGAAGCACTAGCGTTATGCTATGGATTTGGAGCTCATCATCATTTTGTAAATCTAAGGAAGATAGAAATCCACAGGTAGCCAGATAGCTCATTGTGTCTCTTACTATTCCCAGGGCTTTATTCTACACCCCTGTGTGTTTGTGAAAAGTTTAAATTGCTTGGCCCGACGAGAAGCGCTTTCTTCCCAACCGAGAAGCTCCGGTAAATGCTCCGGTAACTCGTGGGACCAATTGCGGTGCTGGATTTTACCGGCTAACCTTTTCGGCTCAGTATGGTACGTTTCATTTCATCTAAATGCGTGACGTAGTTTCGAAACTTTCCCGCGACAAAACTTCAGCGTTTGATGCAACGATAGCCACATATTACTATTCCCAGGGCTTTATTTTATAACCGAGTAATAATTTGTGAGAAGTTGTAATTGCTTGGCCAGACGAGAAGCGCTTTCCACTCCGGTAAATGCTTCGGTAAATGCTCCGGTAACTCGTTGGTCCAAGCGCGGTGCTTGATTTTAACCGGTTACCATTTTCGGCTCAGTGCGGTACGTTTCAGTTCATTTAAAACGCGCGACGTAGTTTCGAAACTTTCCCGCGATCAAACTTCAGCGTTTAATGCAGCGGTCATCGAAAAGAGCTTTTAAAAATTATTTCGACGCTTTTTGTGTTTCTCTTGTAATGGGACTTGACTCCTTTTGGTTTTGAGAAGCAATTTTTGGATGTGAATACAATTCTCATGAACTCTGTAAAGATGGCGGATTATCGCGAGAAATTGAACGAGATTCCAGGCGAGATTTGGGTGCCTAAGTATGTTGTTCCAGCCTCTCTACCGTAAAGCAAACACTTCGTGTGTTTGCTATTAAAGATTTATGAACCCACAGAGAGAGAGAGAGAGAGAGAGAGAGAGAGAGAGAGAGAGAGAGAGAGAGAGAGAGAGGATTAGTTCGAAGAACATGAACTTTGAAGGACAAAGTAAATTAGGAATATGAGAAATAAATTACCTGATTTGATCCGTACCGTTAATAATTCAGCTTCATGAGAGAGAGAGAGAGAGAGAGAGAGAGAGAGAGAGAGAGAGAGAGAGAGAGAGAGAGAGTTGGGTGGGAGCATGTAGTTTGAATGGAAATGTTAATTTGTATTGACGGTAAGTATTACCTGTTTGATAAATAACATCAAACACATTGTTAATTTCGTTCGACTCATTTGAATCATTTATTACGCAATTAATGCGATTAATGATGAGGTGTGAAAACACGTGCTCTTTGCAAAGTTAAACAACTTTAATGATCTCTTAAGCACCTTTATCCTTTTTTTTATTAGTCGGATCGTCCGTTAAAAGTGTCGGTGGGCAACGATTAATGGTGAGCTGTATATAAAAAAAATGCTGCCTTGACCGCTCCAAGGCGGTTCTTCTGTCGCGGTTTATTTTTGTTATGGTTTGTCTTTGGGTGTTTGTGTCGCTTATATTATTTTATTTTGGATAGCCTATTGGCCATTTTGTGGGAAAGTAACTGTCCTTTTGGCTTTCCGCTGTTGATGTTTCTATTGGGGTATGTTGTTTCATGTTTGTGGTTCTTTCCCTTTGGTGTCTCTGATGGGAGCTGTGGGTTAATTCTATCGATTCCTGATCATTGCCTTCACTTCTATTTTATCTCTTTATATCTTTTTCCACATATAAATTTATTTATTTATACAGTTTGTAGTTTGTTGGTCATTTTATAGCGTTTAAGGCATATAATGTTTTCTGGTCATGACGCTCGACCGACATTTATTACCAGGACGGATTTATGCTGGTGCTTTCCTTCTTTCTTTTTTCTTTCCTTCTTTTTTTTTTTTTTTTTGTTTTGTTGATTGTACTCTGTTTTTATTGAAACATTTTTTTCAGACCAGACAAAGTACCCATGAAGCTACATATTGCAGACATAGGTTATGGGTTCTCGTTACAGCTGTCATATTGAGGCGGTTCTAACGAGTACCCACAACCTATGTATTTGAATGTAAATAAGAAACTAGAAATGCGTCCATAGGACACGGATGCCCCCGCCTGAAAATATGCCTATGTTCGTATTAATCCATAGAAAGTTACTGATGGTGTTTAAGTTTTGGACCCTTTTTCCACATTTGACCTCTAAGTATGACCTTGACCTTGGAGGTAAGAACCTTGGTTTCGTGAGAGGCATATTGTCTCAAGATGACCAACATTTCTGCCAAGTAATTTCAAAATCCATCCAGAAATAAGAAAGTTATTGACTGCGTTTAAGTTTCGGACCATTTTTGACATTTGACCTCTAAGTATGACCTTAACCTTGGAGGTACTGACCTGGGTTTTGCACGCGACCCATCGTCTCATGATGGTTAACATTTCTACAAAGTAATTTTAAAATCCATTCAGAAATAAGGAAGTTGTTGACTGCGTTTAAGTTTTGGGCCCTTTTTTGACGTTTGATCCCTAAGTTTGACCTTGACCTTGAAGGTACGTACCTGGGATTTGTGCGTGACACATCGTCTCATGATGTTTAACATCTCTACAAAGTAATTTCAAAATCCATCCAGAAAAAAGAAAGTTATTGGCTGCGTTTCGGACAGTTTCGGACAGACGAACGAACGAACGCATGGTTAGGGGCAGCGCTATATGCCTTTCCATAAAAATAATGACACCCGCGTAAACCCCAAAATTGAATAAAACAATGAATCCAGTAACAGACGAGTAAGTGGCCATTTTTCCTTGAACTTAAATGTTATTGTCGAAACACTTCCTTACGTTAACATGTCTATGCAATATAATGTGGTTGGTCACAGTGATGTAAATACTTTGAAGAAAACAACTTCAATAATTTTAGTGTAACAAGTCCTAGTCACAACTCCCCGAGTGGCCACTTTTAAGGCACAGTGCCGGTAACTAAGGATACGTTATCCTTAGGCTAACGTGACAGGGCGATGATGCTACTTAAATATTTGCCTCTTCTCAACTCTGTCTAGGTGTCCGAGAATCATGTGAAATGACACTCAAGCAGTCCTAAAGCACAGGTGAGTTATTTACGGCGGGCGCCAAATGTAACAGGTTGAAAAATGCTATCACCGTTACCTGGCCGGAGATCGAACCCGGGGGGCACTCTACCGCGTCGCTATAGATGACTTTAGGCACTTTCACTTCCTGGCAACGGCAGTCCGATTTTCGCGCATGCGCAGTTTGTGTAGGGCAAAAAGTCTGAAGTGTAATGTGAAACTACACTGTATTTAAAAAAAAATGCTTGAAAAAGGAGTCACTATGCCAAAACAATTATCGCAATAAAACAGCAACGGTACAACAACAATTACAAATACCCGGCAAAGTCCCGGCAAATAGTATTATTGAGTGATGACGTAGTGTTTGGATGTGTCTTTTACCGCAAGGCAGTACAAGTGTGCTATATACCTATACCATATGGCATTCTTACAGACAATAATAAAATAATATCACTAGAACTTGTCAGTATGTGCTTCAAAAGAAGAATTTAGAAATGAATAATGTAAAAAAAAAACAACAAATTTTAACTGTTTCAAATATCTCATATGACGTCATAAAATTCCTCTTTAATATTAATGAGCAATGCAAAAACTTATGGAAGTTGATGACAAAAGGCCATTTTCAAAACCAAAACTTTGTATCTTTGGAACCGTTTGGATTTTTTTTAATGTGGGTTTCAGTGCCATATTCCTTGAAACACGGCCTTTACTTGAATCGACTGTTAAAGAAAACAAAAATTCGTTGCATTTGATCTTTAAAATGATATTCGTAGAAATAAAATGACAGTGAAAGTTAAAAAAATAATAACAGCGCTGGCATTTATGGCACTGACATGTCCACAGTCGAGCCGGTATAAAACGCAACCTTTCACGAAGCTATATTAAATATACTAGGGACAAAAGTAAGGTAACCCCCAAATTCAGATAGAAAGAAGCGAAACTTCAATTTCACAGGGAAGGTTTATATGCAAAGGGGATCAGTATCTGGATCATGCACCACGAGCATTGATGCATGAACGCAACCTTCTGGGCATGCTAGTGATTGTGCGACGGATTATCTCCCTTGGTATCCGTCGCCATTCTTCTTGCAATGCTCGGCCAAGCTGTTGCAGATTGTTGTACAACGCTGCGGTCTGTTGCGCACGCGGCGACCCAAGACATCCCAAATGTGCTCAATCGGCGACATATCGGGGGATTTGGCTGACCATGGCAGTGTCCTTACACCTTGTTGTCTCGGAAATTCGACGACAACACGGGCTCGATGTGGGCGTGCGTTGTCGTCTTGGAACTCGAAGTTCCCACCAATGCGCCGGGCGAATGGGACAACCACTGAGCGTAAAATTTGGTCTCCGTAACGCTGATCATGACCAGTCAAGTTACCTTCAACGATCATGGTAACTTGACTGGCCAGCGTTACGTAGACCAAATTCCAAGACGACAACGCACGCCAATATCGAGCCCGCGTTGCCGTCGAATTTCTGACAACAAGGTGTAAGACCATCTTGGAAATCCGAAACCATTTTAACAAATCTGAATTTTTATGTCACCTCGATGCCTCCCATCAAGTTTCAGCTCAATTCGACCTTTGGTTCGGCAGGAAATGTCGTTTGAAGAATTTCAAGTTTGCCGCTATGGCAGCCATCTTGGAAATCCAAACGGAACCATTTTACCTAATCTAAATCTCCATGTCACCAGGATGTCCCCCCCCCTCCCCACCCCCACCAGATATCAGCTTAATATGACTTCCGGTTCGGGTGGCGATGTCGGAAATGTGAAAAATAACGGAGGACAGACGACAGACAACAGGCCACGGTATAAGCTTACGTGGAGCTTGAGCTAAAACATTACAATAACACACCCGTGCGTCATAGTGCATTTTTTGCATCCCCAAAACGGTCAATTTTCTGAAGAAAATTTGTGATATTATTCTTATTTGTACTCAAAACATAGGCTGTGAGTACTCGTTAGAACCGCCTCAATGAGGCGGTTCTAACGAGTACCCACAACCCATGTCTAGGAGCAGAAATAAGGGAAATAATGTATACCCCCGTAAACCCCTAGTTTTCTCTATATAAAGTGGGGTGTAAGGGGGTGTTTATTTCACGGACTTGTTAGCGTGATGAAGTTAACTGTAAAGGTTTGATATAAATTTTTCTGCATGGTGACCAGAGAAAGTGTTTATATTTAATATTTCTATAAAGGCATGTATACAATTAAGCATTGCCGTAATGAAAATCTGTAGAATTCTCTGCGATCTCAAACATTCTACAGTATCAGGGAAGAAAATTTACATCGAGCCAACACACAAGAAAATCTACAATAAGATTTGTGCGACCAGTGAAATGTCTTATGGTCTTATGGCCCGCACATAAGTACAGTCTGATCAGAGTCATCGCTGATCGCATGTGTCTTCTGCAGCCTCGGAGAATATGTAGGCTGATCTGAGTCTTCACTGGTCGGCGATTTATTGTTGGTGTTTTTTGTGCTGGCCTATTTAGATTTGTCTTTGTATTGTTCTATTAGCGTCAATATAATTATTAGGAAATTAATAACTAGAACACTAAGCATTTAATAAGATAACATAATTTATCTATCTATCTATCATCTATCTATCTATCTATCTATCTATCTATCTATCTATCTATCTATCTATCTATCTATCTATCTATCTATCTATTATTATTATTATTATTTATCTATCTATCTATCTATCTATCTATCTATCTATCTATCTATCTATCTATTATTATTATTATTATTTGCCACCACTTCTACTATTACTACTTCTAATATTAATTATAATAATAATAAAAATAATAAAAGTAATAATAAATGTTAATAAAATATAAATAAAAACTATAAAAGCGATGAGAATGATACTATTATTATTTATGATGATGATAATGATGATGATGAAGATGATGATGATGATAAAGATGATGGTGAAAAGTGACTATGAAATATTTTTTTTTTTCTGTCAATCTCCCGCTGATCCAAGAAAATGTTCGATTTTATGTTATTGCTTTTTCTTTAAAGTTCAACATTAATCAGATGAACTTTTCCACAGATGTCTATCCATAAAATTCTGTAGTAAGCAAATCGCCCAGACGGCGATTAAGTCAGTAATCGAATTAATGACACGCGAATCGATTACCTTATCAATAATTAGAAATATCGACACGCGTGTCCACCTATCAATAATTAGATTATCACGAACAGGACGATGCATCAATCAATTTAATAATAAGACTTCAGGGGTATCGGTATCACAAACTACGTAAAGCCTTTTTGAAGTTTTATAGACGTCATTCTGATTGGTTTCAAAATTCGATGTTGGACTTAAAACTCTTCTACAACATGGCCTCTCGGAAACCGAATTCTATGGTGACTTAGTATATAAATTAAGAAAAATGTATGCCTGTAATGACTTTTAACCCAATTTCGTAAAATCGTTCGTCGATATATAAAGATTGGGTACAAAATAAATGTTATAAAACAGACTGCATGCATGGTGGGTAACCCAATCGCGGTTGGCAACTTTGCTTCCCTCTTTGATTGCACACCGGTGGGTCGGGCTTAAGATTATATGACGGTTCCAGCGTAACGCATAAATGGGGAATTTTATTTTATTTTAGTATTCTTTATGTTGGTTAGCACCTGATGCTCCGTCTTTGGTCGGGCCCCTCGGAGTCTGTTGGTTTTCTTTTGCTCCAGCTATTCTCTTGTTGTATGCAGTCGAGTCCTCAACCTTGTTTCATATCTGTAGTTTTTTATTTGTATGTTCTCGGAGATATTAAACTCATGAGTTCGGAAGCCTTCATGCGGACTAAACAAAATTAGTGTATACCGCGACAGAGGTAAGGGCGATGATTATGGTCATGTAAAATCGATTTAAGCCCCACCCCCCCCCCCCCCCACCCCCCCAGTGGAATTCTGTCCACTGGCCGTTCCAAGGCGGTTCTTCTGTGGCGGTTTGTTTATGTTGTTGTTTGTTACTTACCGTGTGTATCACTTGTGTCTTATTTATTTTGGATGGCCATTTGGCCATTTTGGGGGAAAGTAACTGTCCTTATGGCCTTCCTTTGTTTAGGTTTCCATTTTGGTCTGGTCGCTTCATGTTAACTTTGTGTTTCTTTCCCTTTGGTCTCTTTGATGGGTGGAGTAATGTAATTGTATCGATTCCTGATCTTTGTTTTACTTCTACTTTGTTAACGATCAGACCAAGAAGGCGTGAAAGCAGTTATCATGGACTTTAATTGAAAATAGAAGTGAAGGCAATGATCAGGAATCGATACATTTCCCCCAAACCTCAGTAAATCCCACTGCCTATCAGAAAACGGATTTACCAGGCTTGCGAGGATTACGGCCATGTAAAATCGATTTAAGCCCCCCAGTTCATTCTACTGACCGTTCCAAGGCGGTTCCTCTGTAGCGGTTTATTTATGTTGTTGTTTGTTACTTACTGTTTGTATCATTTGTGTCTTTTTATTTTGGATGGCCATTTGGCCATTTTGTGGGAAAGTAACTGTCCTTACGGCCTTTCTTTGTTTAGGTTTCCATTATGGTCTGGTCGCTTCATGTTTGTGTTTCTTTCCCTTTGGTGTCTTTGATGGGTGGAGTAAGTTAATTGTATCGATTCCTGATCATTGTTTTACTTCTACTTTGCATTAGTATTATTCAAATACAAATATTGTACGTACTCATTAGAACCACGTCAATCTATTTTCTTAACAATGTACTGCTGATTTTCCTTTTTGAAAACTTTCTATTTGTAGCAAATTTATAGCAAATGCAATCGCATTATTTTGGCTTGAATACATAGATACTCAAAAAGGCGATTCTTCTGAATACCCGATATCTATGATTAAAGCAGAAGTAAAAACTAGATAAATTCGACATTTATTTTATTCAATAATTTTTTTTTTTTGAATTGATGTTATCGTCCACGTCAACACAGTGTGAGTATCGCTTTAATTATATCTTTTATTTTGGACAGCCAGTTGGCCATTTTGTGGGAAAGTAACTGTCCTTTTGGCTTTCCGCTATTGGTGTTTCCATTTGGGTCTAGTTATTTAATATTTGATTTTCTTTTGGTGTCTCTGATGATTGGTGCGGGTATATTGTATCGATTCCCGATTTTTGCCTTCCATCACGTGAACAAGTCCGTGAGATGAAGACCCCCCTAAAGCCCACTTTATATAGAGAAAACTGGGGTTTAAGGGGGTGTACATTATTTTTCTTATTTCTGCCCCAAGACATAGGTTGTGGGTACTCGTTAGAACCGCCTCATTGAGGCGGTTCTAACGAGCACCCACAACCTATGTTTGCACTATAAATAAGAAAATTATCATGGAATTTCATCAGAAAAGTAGCCATTTTGAAGGTGTGAAAAATGCACTTTGTAGCACGGGTGTGTTATCGTAATGACTTCTATTTTACTAGTACTCATTTGAGGTCAGTTTTAGCTCTGCGTGGAAGCAGCATGCATCTATTTCAATTTCATTCAACAAGGAAAACTCAGTTGAAAGCCACGTTAGGAGGGATTCATCTGTAATTCATAGAGGGTTTTTTGGAGCTAATGAGTACCCACAATCAATGTTATGACGATCATAAACTTTGAAAACCCAAATTTTCGCCATACGAAGTGGTGTTTACTAGGGGCTGATCACAAAGACCTGTGGACGTAATGTCTGTCTACAGGCAATGCGAGCAAACTAGTTTTGATTTATTGTTGTTGTTGCTCTTCTTCTTCTTCTTTGCATTTTTAGCATATAAGAAGCCTTAGAACATTTAATTATTGTGATTTTTATATATATTGATCTGTGTATAAATTGCTGAATGTATTTTGATGTATTCGTGATGATATATATTTACTTCGTAAATATGGGCACAAACTCCTTAACTACTAAATTCACGCATAATTTACATTACACAATAGGCCTATTGACACCTTTTTCTATTATATCTATATTAGTTGCATTCCAAATTACCTGTATAGTGGCTTCGTTTTTCTTTTATATTTAATATAGCTGCGTAAAAGGCTGCATTTTATAGCAGCCCTGCACAGTATGTAACGTATGTTCCTGATTGTTACGCTATTGTCCGAGTCCAAGCCTACCATCAATATGGGGAACAAAGACATCACTAGCATTAATGTACTGCTACTATGTATTCACTACAAGAAAAACATGGCATATACAGCTTAATGTGGGTCCAACAAAGACCGATAATTAGGACTCAACTTGCAGAAACAAACTGTTCACAGTCACAAATAATGTTCCATAAAATAGAAGTGGAGGCAATGAACAGGAATCGATACCATTAAAGCAGCAGCTCCCATCAGAGACACCAAAGGGAAAGAAACACAAACATGAAACAACAGACCCTAATGGAAAAATCAATAGCGGAAAGCCAAAGGGACAGTTACTTTTCCGAAAAATGGCCAATAGGCTATCCGAAATAAAATAATATAAGCGATATAAACACCCAAAGACAAACCATAACAAAAATAAACCGCGTCAGAAGAACCGCCTTGGAACGGTCAGCGGAAACGAATTCCACTGTGGGGGGGGGGGGGGGCTTAAATCGATTTTACGCGGCCACAATCCTCGCCTTTACATCCGTCGCGATTAAGACAAATAATTTGTTCAGTCCGCATGAAGGCCTCCTATCTCATCAGTGCAACATCTCCGTGAACACAAAAATCAAACAACCACAGAGATGAAACAACGGTGAGGATTCGACAGCAAGAAACGACTGAAATGCTGGAGCAAAAGAAAACCAACAGTTAGACTCCGATGGGCCCGACCAGAGACAGAGCATCAGGTACCAACCAACATAAGCCTTTACGCTGGAACCGTCATAGAATCTGAGGCCTGACCCACCGGCGTGCAATTAAAGAGGGAAGCAAAGTTGTCAACCGTGATTGGGTTAACTACCATGCATGCAGTCTGTCGTATAACATTTATGTTGTACCCAATCTTTTTATATCGAATAATGATTTTACAAAATTAGGTGCTGAAGTCATTGTCCATAAGTCACTCCGATACACAAGTCTCCGGGATTTACTACGTTTGCTATGGTGTTTTTTATATTATCATAACAGCTGATCGGGCTTTTGGGGCCTAATTGGCCGAAACTAGCTAGTCTGGCCCAGAGAAAAATGCACACGCGATACTTTTCAGTTCTGTGGTGTACAAACGATAACCCTTTCATTGAACATATGTGTCAGCAAAAGTTTATTATTCTGTTATTCATTCCTCGCCACAGTATCTTGTGTTTCCGTTATATGCTATCTTTGGTCTAGATGGCACATGTCTTCTCAGATAAAATGCAGCTCTTCTGTACTTCATGACCTCATTTGAACCTTTCTTTACTCAAATGTACTTAACAATCATGGTGATAGTAACGGATCACGGACTCGAGGGAGCAGTGTCTTGAACCGTCCCTTGGCCTCTACGTAGGTAGCCAGCTCCCTTCTGATGTTAATTATGTCAGGATTTCCTTTCTTTCTTTCTTTCTTTCTTTCTTTCTTTCTTTCTTTCTTCCAATTTCGGAATAACCCCAGGAGGGGACACAGGTGACGTATGTTATATAACTACGCCTTTGCAGGATGAAAGCCTGCACAGTAATCATGTATTTACTATGATGACTCTCCCTGCACAGAAGGCCTCCAGTTAACGTCCCGATCCGAGGACAGCACACATTATGACATTCATCCCTGCAAATTATGTCAATGGAGCATGTTCGTACACCGAAATTTTATCACCGCCACCGGAGATCGAACCGGAGGTTTCTAGAATTAGAGGCAAGTCATTGTCGTCTTCTGTCGTGATCGCGTTTGAGTAAATGTTGGCTGATGAGACTGAGAAGGCGGAGCTTCATTTTGCTCTGGCAGAGGGTCATTAGGGGAATTGGTTTGGTTTGTCTTTGAGTGTGTGTATCGCTTATATTGTTTTGTTTTGGATAGCTATTTGGCCATTTTGTGGGAAAGTAACTGTCTTTTTGGCTTTCCGCTATTGATTTTTTCGTTAGGGTCTAGTTGTTTCATATTTGTGCTTCTTTCCCTTTGGTGTCTCTGATCGGAGTTGCGGGTTAATTGTATCGATTCCTGACCATTGCATTCACTTCTATTTTGGAACCAACCTGAAGATGACCTTATAAAGTTTTGGTATTATTTTATAACAAATTGACAGAATATTGCCCTTTTATGGACTTAGGCATCTTGGCAAAGGAAACAAAACCTTGCAAGCAAAATATCTCAAGAAAAGCATTGCCTGGGCTCCCGAAATTTTGCAGGCTGTTTTGATGACCTGGTTAAATCTTGGTATAGTTTAATGGAATCCTGAACAAATTATTCCCCTTTGTGGACTCGGTAATTTTGTTGTGAGCAAACTTTCTCAAGAAACTCTTGGGCCAGGCTCTTGAAATTTCGCAGGCAGTTTGAAACTAAGGTGAAGACAACCTGGTTGAATTTTGTAAAGTTTTATGAAAAATTGACTGAATAATGCCCTTTGTAGACTTAGACATTCCGGCATAGGATACGCTTGTTAGCAAAATATTTCAAGAACCGCTTCGGCTAGCCTCTTGAAATATTGCAGGCGGTTATGTTTTGTTGCCTTGATAAAACATTTGATGTTATTTTATAAATATTTTAACAAATTATACCCCTTTATGCGTTTACACATAGAGCTTGTAAGCTAACTGCCTCAGGAACTGCTTGGTCTTTATCAGAATGTGGCTTCAGTATGCCTGGCTCTCCGGAACGCTAATCAGAGCATGCAATCAAACCCACCTGCCACACAACACGTTCACTGGGACCTTTTTTGTGGAAACAAACTCTGTCTGATGATTGGTTGATTGATTGATTGATTGATTGATTCCGGTCAACTCTATTCGCGTGATTTTGGAGTAGGTGCTTCCATTTTTGTGGGACGTTTAACCAATATTGAGATGAAATGACACCTTAAGCCCTGTCACCCATATTCAGGCAAACTTAACATCGCTTCCACTTCTATTAAAGTATATACTAGCCTAGGTAAAGTGTAATTTGGTCTTATTAGTGCTGACTAGGCCTTTGAATTCCAAACCAACATTAAGACCATCTGGTCGTATATTGACTTTATACTTGCTTTTTTAGTTATTGTCCTTTTGAAAATTTGGGCATCTTAACTTTGTGAGCAAAACATTTCTAAAACTATTTGAGCTATTGTCTTTAAACTTGAAAGGCTGATAGGGGATGATGAAAAGATGACCTGATTAATATTGGGAAAAAAATCCTACATTTTTCATGAGTTATGAATGACCCTTTATACAATTAATCAGTGTAACCTTGTAAGCAAGTTATCTAATAAACTGTTTAAGATATTGCTTTGTATCTTGACAGGCTGACAGGGAATGATCTGGTTAACTTATAAAACGAAACTGGTTGTTTTCTTGAGTTATGGCCCTTTAAAATTTCGGCATTTTAACCTTGCAACCGAGACATCTCAAAACTTGTTCAAGCTATTAACTCGAAACTTGGGGACTGTCGCGATTTATTTTTTTTATGGTTTGTCTCTGAGTGTGTGTGTGTATCGCTTATATGTTTTTGGTTTGGATAGCTAATTGGCCATTTTGTGGGAAAGTAACTGCCCTTTTGGTTTCCGCTATTGATGTTTCCATTAGAGTCTAGTTATTTCATGTTTGTGTTTCTTTCCCTTTGGTGTCTCTGATGGGAGCTGTGGGTTAATTGGGTCGACTCCTGATCATTGCCTTCATTTCCATTTTGAAGCACGAAAACGTCCTGATTTCAATTTATTTAAAACCTTATTCGTAACCCAAACCACCTCGATGAGGCGATACTTACGTGTTTCCAACAATCTATATTTTAATCAGAAATAAGAATAATATCTTAATTTTTTTTCATCTATTTTTAGTGATTGAATTTACAATGTATTTCATAGGAGTGCATTCGTAATGATGTCCCTTTCTGATGAGAGGCAATCTGAACATATTGAAGCTTTTAGCTCGACGCCCAGCCACTTGAATGATTTATAAATATTGACAATACCTACTTCGATGGTTTGATCAGTCAAGTTTGCCCTTCAGAACTTCAGTTAAGTAAAACAGGTACCAACGTCCCGTTTTTGATTTACATTTATCTACTTTAGATGGTTTTGTTTCATGTAAAACGTAAGGAAAAACGCGTTGATTTTGATAATAGAGGCTGTACATTTCATTTCTTAGATGGTGATGTGCCTCCTGCGATATCGTACGGTGTCCATATATCGCTAATAATTCGGTTTGCCAGAAAGTCAAGCCATGTAACTGACTTCAACACTGGTACTAAATTATAAACTGCTAAACTTCTTAATCAGAGTTATCGGTATCATAAACTTCGCAAAGCCTTTTCAAAGTTTTATAGACGCCATTTCGATTGAGTTTCAAAATTCAATGTTAGACTTAAATCTTTTCTGCAATAAGGCCAATAGAATCCTGAATTTTATAGTGACTTTGTGTACAAATTTAGAAAAATATATGCTTGCAATGATTTCAGTACCCGATTCCGGAAAATCGTTCTTCGATATAAAAAGATTGGGTACAACATAAGTGTTATACGACAGATTGCATGCACGGTAGTTTACCCAAACATTGTTGATAAATTTGCTTTCCTCTTTAAATGGATACATGCACGGTAGTTTATCCAAACAGCATTTCAGTTTTTCAGACTATTGAGTCTTTCCAGTGAGCCCCCCCCCCCCCCCAGTGGAAATCTTTCCACTGACCGTTCCAAGGCGATTCTTCTGTGGCGATTTATTTATGTTGTTGTCTGTTACTTACTGTGTGTATCACTTGTGTCTTTTTATTTTGGATGGCCTTATGGTCATTTTGTGGGAAAGTAACTGTCCTTATGGCCTTCCTTTGTTTAGGTTTCCATTATGGTCTGGTCGCTTAATGTTTGTGTTTCTTTCCCTTTTGTGTCTTTGATGGGTGGAGTAAGTTAATTGTATCGATTTCTGATCTTTGTTTTACTTTTACTTTATCAATGTTTAATCTCTGTATTAATTTTATTTTATATGTTCCATTACTAAAACACGCCTTTATAACTTTGATCCCCCTTAAACCCTACTTTTATATTATAAAACTGGGGTTAACAGGGGTGTACAATATTCTTCTTATTCCTGCTTAAACATCGGATGTGGGTACTTGTTAGAACCGCTTCGCCGAGGCGGTTCTAACCAGTTCCACAATCTATGTTTTGACATCGAATGTGGGTACTCGTTAGAACCGCGAGGCGGTTCTAGCGAGTTCCCACAACCTATGTTGAGCAGAAATATGAAAAATATCGAGATTTTTATCTGAAAAATTTCATACTTTGGTGGAAAAATTTTACCGATATATTTGAATAGGCGCGTTGTTTTAACGCGGAGATGTTGCACTGATGAGTAAGAAATCCTTCACGTGGACGTCAGAACCTAGGGCGAAGATTAAGGCCACTTAAAACCGATTTAAGCTCCCCCCCCCACACACACACACTAAAACAATTTAATGACCGTTCCGAGGCTTTTTATTTTTGACAGCCGTTTGGACCTTTTTGGTAAGTAACTACCCTTTTGGCTTTCAGCTTGTTATGTTTTCATTATAGTGAATAAATGTGATGTTTGTGTGTGTTTTTCCTGTGGTGTCTATTAGGGGAGGTGTGAGGTAATTGTATCGATTCTTTGCTTTATTTCGCTCTACCAGTTTTTGTTGTTTTCAAAGGATACAAGGTTAATTTAATTAAAAAATCCACCGCTTTAGATGCAGTTTAATTTGTTTTATGTTCGTTTTCATGTTTTCATTTTAACACTTCTGTGTGTTCAAATTATTTACTTCAATAAAGGTAACTGAATTACACGAGTTCAGGAAAGAGCTGCTGACTCGAATTGTTGTCTGTGATTTTTAAAGATGTGTTGTCCGTCTTTCCCTTGATTATTGGAACAGGCTCTGGGTTCTGATTCGATCAGTCCGTGGAGTATCTTTAATTTACTTCTGCACTACAGCACTCCACGTTTGACTTGTTGCTCAAAAAGAAAAAAGAAAAAAGCGTAATAACGTGGTCAAAAATAAAAAAACAACGACTAGTGTGATATACAAAACAACAACAAAATAAAAAAGCAATTCTTCAGAGTTAAAGAAAATAAATAAAGTAAATGGATTGTTCATCTGGATAATTGGACTCGATGTGTTTCCGTGCACATAATATGATGTTATTTATCAAATAGTTTCGTATTTGCCCAGTTACAGGTTCGAGGTCTGCAGTATTGGCCCGAGGCCGAAGGCCAAGGGTCAATACAGCTGACCGAGGACCTGTAACTAGGCAAAAACGAAATTATTAATAGTTCGTCTGTGATAACTGACAATGACCAATCTTAATCATATTTGAGAAATGCTTCTGTTTGTGTGTTCTGGGATGGCTGAGGAGACCGATTCTAGCTCTGAACTGTCTGTTGCAGATAGAGCAATAGAGGCTAGAGGAAGACAGCTCTGTTTGTGATGCCTTAGCTCTGGCTTTTCGCTGTGCGTGTTTCTGCTCAGCTTCACTGTTTATTTATTTATTTTATTTTTTTTTTTTGCCTCGTATTCACTGGCACCCCCTCTGGTGAGACCTCGCCTTTTTGCTCTGTCCTGTGCCCACGACTCTGTTTGAATGTTGCCATCCCAGAGGAAGGCTTTGAGGATGTCCTTGTAGCCCTTCTTCTGACCGCCTTGGGAGAGTTTGCTCATTTCTAGTTAGACTTCAAGTACTTCAAGTCTGTATACTTACGATTTTCCACCCTTTACACTACACTTCCTCATAATCTTATAAAAGAAAAACTTGATTTAATTGAATGGACATTTCACAGGGAAGACTCCCCCTGCCTTGCATGTAATGTAAGAAATGCTTTTTTCACTTCTGAAGAGCATTAAAATTATACTTTATGGTCATGTCAGAAAGTGTGTGAAGCCTTTCTACTTGACAATATTTACATAAGATTTGGTTCTAAGTTATTTAGACAAGTTGTGGGTATTCCGATGGGTACTAATTGCGCGCCACTTGCGGCTGATCTGTTTTTGTTTTGTTATAAGAGAGACTTCATGATGTCCTTTTCTGCTGAGAACCAGTTTGGAATCATTGAAGCTTTTAACTCCACTAGTAGATATTTGGATGATTTATTAAATATTGATAATACCTATTTTGATGATTTGATCAGTCAAATTTACACCCCAGTTAAATAAAGCAAATTCTTCTGATACCGAGGCCCCGTTTTTGGATTTACATCTATCTATTGTAGATGGGTTTGTTTCTTGCAAAATTTATGATAAACGCGATGATTTTGATGTTGAGATAGTAAATTTTCCTTTTTTTTGGATGGTGATGTTCCTCGTGCGCCATCCTATGACATTTATATTTCGCAATTAATTCGATTTGCCAGAGTGTGTATTCTTGTAACTGACTTCAACACTCGAAATAAATTGTTAACGGCTAAAGGACTTGTCTCCATAAGGGGGTTTTCCTGGTACCTAAATATTTCAATAATATTTTGGGAAAATATAGCCACACAGAGGGGACATTCATCCCTGGTAAGTTTGAATCAAACGGAACTCTGATTTTGTGATAAGGGTTTATCAAAAGTGGGTGGGGTAATTCCATATCAGTTCTACCAAGGACAATTAATCAGCAATTGACTGTATTCAAATAGCAGACTGACAAATCGTTTTGCCATGCAATGCATAGACTGTGGGTACATATTAATGTGAAATAGGGTGATTGTATATTTTATTTAACTATGCTAAAATATAATACTTTATTTACACTTTACGGATTTTCATTAATTTTTCATCTAACTACTTTGCCAAAAAGTTGATCATTTCTCTATTAAGCAACACATTCTTACCTCATTTCTAGAAAATACTTATCAATGCTTGGTCATTGCAGAATTATGAGGATTTTTTGATAAATGGTCTGTGACATGAGTTATGTGCCCTTGAAAAGAGAAAATTGCAGTAAAATGTGATGAAATTATCAAAACTTTGTTTTGCCTTTTTGCTATAAGTTAACTGGCGGGAAATGCTTACAGGAGTTAAATTCTAACGGTTTTATCGTGTAAAAGGGTTGTACTGTTGTAGCAGAGACTAAATTGGTATCAGTTAGGGTCAAAATTACTTTTAGAGGTGTTCAATGTTCAGCGTTTTAATTGGATATAACTGACACACATTTGCTCATCTCATTCTGTATCACTTTATTCTGAGGAGTCACAGTTCGTATCCCAAACTTCAGCTGCAGCATCTATAAGAAAATCCATGTATTTATTATGTATATTAGGCCCTTTTCTTGCAGGCTGGTGTCACTCAAACCCCAAATACCATAAAGCTGATGCAATATGGGCACAGCAGCCCACCACTATAGCCCCTGATTTGCATGTGCAAAACCAACCAACGATAGGTGATAAGCCTATGCTGTGTTCAATCCATGCATTATAGGTCTTGCTACTGGTATGCCTTGAACGTATTTGGACTTGAGGACACATTCTTGCTCTTTGTTTATAAGGATTTCATATTTGCCGTCATCTGTTTGGTAATCCTTTCAAGTAGGATTAGGCCTAGCGAATCTGATACACTCCAATTGGCAGGTCTCTTAATTCTGCTTTGTTCAGTTCTGGGAATCTGGCATTTCAGATGCATCCATACGCTTCCAAATTGTGCGCCGTTTGGCCCCCTTATTGTTGAAGTTTATTAGGTGACTTTGCTAAGGCCATCATTCATTTGGCCATGACAGCATCTGATTCCAAACTTGTCACCAATGGTGGCCTGAAAGCGTTGCAAAGGCGCAAACAATTCGCACATAATCACCAGCAAACGGGATTTGGGAGTTGCTGACTCAACAGCCCATCTCATTTTGGTGACAAGTCTGTATTTGCTTCCTCTGTGCTATGCTGTTTCTCTGTTTTCTTCAAGAAATGAGGCATTTCAGTATTGATCCCACAATCATTAAGTAAGTCTGCTACATGCCTGAACCCCCTATCAACAATGAGAACACCCCCTTTATTGTACCAATTTCTAATATCCTCACTGTTGCTCTTCAGCATATGCTCTGTTATCTTGGCATCTGAGTTTTTACCATCAGCCAGGTAAGGTCCGAGCAACTGTCAGTTGCTACAAGCATCATCGGTTTAGCAATGGGCGACCTTTATGGACAGAATAAGAACGCCTTTGGAATGAATAGTCACCAGTTTTCTCTATGTACACATAGGTACCATCAGCAACAGCAATAGCAACATCTTTCTGTGACTCCGCAAACAACAGCCTTGCAAAGTCTGCGCTGTGATCTTCAATTACTTTATTTCATTCTATATGTGGCAGGCCAAGATATTTTGGAACGAAATTGGACATTAGACTTACTCTGGCTGAATGGATTGCCTTACTGCTGGTACTTCTACAACATCTGACATGGACCAAACATCACCCCAAGAAAAGAAAATCAGGGATGTAACAGACTTATTAATGATTGTGGGATCAATACTGAAATGCCTCACTTCTTGAAGAAAACAGCAAAACAGCATAGCACAGAGGAGGCAAATGAAAGCAGACTTGTGACCAAAGTGAGATGGGTTATTGAGTCAGCAAATGGGCGTATAAAGCAATCGAAAGCTTTAAGTAATGTGCTTCTCAACTTTCATATCCCGTTTGCTGGCGATTATGTGTGAATTGTTTGACCCTTTGCAACGCTTTCAGGCCACCCTTGGTGACAAGTTTAGAATCAGTTGTTGTCATGGCCAAACAAATGATGGCCTTAGCAAAGTCCCCTAATAAACTTCAACAAAAGGTGACTGACAATAAGTGGGACAAACGGTGCACGATTTGGAAAAGTATGGATGCATCTGAAATGCCAGGTTTCCCAGAACTGAACGGAGCAGAATTAAGAGACCTGACAATGGGAGTGTATCAGATTCACCAAGCCAAATTCTACAGGAAAGAACATCAAACAGATGACGGCAAATATGAAATCCTTATAAACAAAGAGCAAGGTGTGCTCAAGTCCCAAATACGTTCAAAGCATACCAGTAGCAAGGCCTATAATTCATGGATTGAATTCAGCACAGGCTTATCACCTATCGCCGGTTGGTTTTGCACATGCAAATCAGGGGCTAGAGTGGTGGGCTGCTGTGGTCATATTGCATCAGTCTTATGGTATTTGGGGTTTGAGTGACACCAGCCTGCAACAAAAAGCCTAAGATACATAATAAATACATGGATTTTCTTATAGATGCTGCAGCTGAGGTTTGGGATACCAACAGCGACTCCTCAGAAGAAATGGATACGGAATGAGATGAGCAAATGTGTGTCAATTATATCCAATTAAAACACTGAACTCTGAACACCTCTGAAAGTAATTTTGACCTTAACCGATACCAATTTAGTCTCTGCTACAACAGTACAACCCTTTTACACGATAAAAACATTAGAATTTAACTCCTGTAAGCATTTCTCGCCAGTAAACTTATAGCAAAAAGGCAAAACAAAGTTTTGACAATTTCATCGCATTTTACTGCAATATTCTCTTTTCAAGGGCACATAACTCATGTCACAGACGATTTATCAAAAAATCCTCATAATTCTGCAACGGCCAAGCATTGATAAGTATTTTCTAGAAATGAGGTAAGAATGAGTTGCTTAACAGAGAACTGTTCAACTTTTTGGCAAAGTTGGTAGATGAAAAATTAATGAAAATCCGCAAAGTACAAATAAAGCATTATATTTTAGCAAAGTTCAATAAAATATACAATCACCCTATTTCACATTAATATGTACCCACAGTCTATGCATTGCATGGCAAAAAGATTTGTCAGTCTGCTATTTGAATACAGTCAATTGCTGATTAATTGTCCTTGGTAGAACTGATATGGAATTACCCCACCCACTTTTGATAAACTCTTATCACAAAATCAGAGTTCCGTTTGATTCAAACTTACCAGGGATGAATGTCCCCTCTGTGTGGCTATATTTTCCCAAAATATTATTGAAATATTTAGGTACCAGGAAAACCCCCTTATGGAGACAAGTCCTTTCTTAATCAGTGTTATCGGTAGCATAAACTACACAAAGCCTTTTCAAAATTTTATAGACGTCATTCTGATTTAATTTCAAAATTCAATATTGGCCTTAAATCTCTTCTGCAACAAGGTCTATCGCTTTTGCAACATGGTCTATCGAAACCCGAATTTTATGGTGACTTAGTATATAAATTCAGAAAAATATATAACCGCAATGACTTAAGCAGCCAATTTCGTAAAATCATTCTTCGATGTAAAACGATTGGGTACAACATAAATGTTATATGACAGACTGCATGCATTGTTGTTAACCCAATCACGGTTGACACCTTTTCTTCCCTCTTTAATTGCACGCCGGTGGGTCAGACCTCAGATTCTATGACGGTTCCAGCGTGAAGGCTTATGTTGGTTGGTACCTGATGCTCTGTCTCTAGTCGGGCCCATCGGAGTCTAACTGTTGGTTTTCTTTTGCTCCAGCGTTTCAGTGGTTTCTTGCTGTCGAGTCCTCACCGTTGTTTCATCCCTGTGGTTGGTTGATTTTTGTGCTAACGGAGATATTGCACTGATGAGTTAGGAGGCCTTCATGCGGACTGAACAAATTATTTGGTTTAATCGCGACGGAAGTAAGGGCGAGGATTGTGGCCACGTTAAATCCATTTAAGCCCCCCACCCCCAGTGGAATTCGTTTCCGCTGACCGTTCCAATGCGGTTCTTCTGTCGACGTTTATTTTTTGTTATTGTTTGTCTTTGGGTGTTTGTTTCGCTTATATTATTTTATTTTGGATAGCCTTTTGGCCATTTTGTGGGAAAGTAACTGTCCTTTTGCTTTTCCGCTATTGATTTGTCCATTAGGGTCTCTTGTTTCATGTTTGTGTTTCTTTCCCTTTGGTGTCTCCGATGGGAGCTGTGGATTAATTGTATCGATTCCTGATCATTGTCTCCAGTTCTATTTTGTAGTTACCAGGTACCTTTATTCACCGGGACGACTTGAAATACCGGAGCCACCCTGAAACACCGCAACGGACTTTTAAAACAATGTCGATAATAGTAAATTTTAATGGATTATAATGTCATTTGATGGTTCATTATGTGTTTGATTACGTTAAGAAAAACAAAATGTTTACATACGCAAGAATCGAATAAATGTAATGTTTTATTTATTTTTGGAAGAAAAGACGCACATGTGATTTCGACCCCCAATACCCCAAACACCAGTGTTGTGAATTTACGTTAAAGTAACGTCGCTTTTACCGCCATATAACGGTCATGACGCAACGTCATTATGTTTCTTGTTTATGTACATAACGTTTTTTGCAGAACCTGAACAGATCACAACGCTTCTTTGTTACTATTTTCCTCAAGTTTCATATACAATCTCGCCGACAACCAGTTTGGGGTGTACAACAGGTGCATTCATTATTTTTGTAATTTGCGATCTTAAACGTAAATTTTGGATATATTCATCACGAGTATTTGAGGAAAAAAAAACTCGGGCTTTTGCATTGTAGAATTTCCTTTCTTCTTTTCTTGTAATGACAATAAGGGTTGTTCATTACGAATATATAATTTTGATCCCCTTTAACCCCCACAGGGGTATACATTATTTTTCTTGTTTCTGTTCAAAAACGTAGATTACAGGTACTTGTTAGAACCGTCTCGTTTACAGTGTTGACGGGGACGTTAAACCGCATATCAAACAAACAAAAAAAAACATTTCTCGGTTTTGTTCTTTTTAATCTATATTAGCATTTGCTGCTTATAATATGTTTATGTAAATGTCAGGTATTCCGGAAAAGAACCAAGAAGGTGTTAGGGCAACACTGATTTCCGTTCTATCAGAAGCGGGAAAAGGAAGCACGCGTTAGGATAACACATCCGTGTACTAAAATCCCACTTTTTATAACTCTAAAACTAATTGTTGTTTTTTTGTGTGTGTGTGTGTGTGTGTGTTTTTTTTTTTTTCGATAAAAAAATTTCGATATTTTTTTTTATTTCTAGTCTAAACATAGATTGCAGGTGCTTGGTAGAGCCACCTCACTGAGTCGGTTCTAACGAGTGCCCACAATCTATGTTTTTTTGTGCAAAAATGATGTAAATCATAGATACCATGTAAACCCTACTCTTCACTGTTTTTTTTTTTTTTTTTTTTTTGTGATAATTACAAAGGCTTGTGTAATAAAAAACATGTGGTTAAATATTGCGACAAAGTCTTTGAAAGATCAGGGAGAAAACTGTTTTCGTCTATAATTTTTTTATGAAGTTTTAACTAAACTGAAATCCAGACGTTTTCGTGCTTCAAGTCTGTCTACTGTCCACCCTTTGCAATACACTTCCTCACAATCTTATAAAAGAAACACTTAATGACTTAATTGAATAGAAATTTTATAGGGAAGACTCCCTCCATCATGCGTGTAATGTAAGAAATGATTTTTTTCGCTTCTAAAGAGTATAAAAAGTATACTTTATGGCCATGTCAGAAAGTGTCTGAAACTCTCGCCTTTCTACTTGACAATATTTACATAAGATTTGGTACTAAGTTGTTTAGAAAAGTTGTGAGTATTCCGATGGGTACAAATTGCGCACCCCTTGTGTCTGATCTGTCCTTGTTTTGTTGTGAAAGAGACTTCATGATATCCCTTTCCGTTGAGAACCAATTTGAAATCATTGAAGCCATTAGCTCGACTTCTAGATATTTGGATGATTGAGTAAATATTGACAATACCTATTTCGATGGCTTGATCAGTCAAATTTACCCCCTTCCCAGAACTTCAGTTAAATAAAGCAAATTCTTCTGATACCGAGGCCCCGTTTTTGGATTTACAAGTATCTATTGTAGATGGGTTTGTTTCTTGCAAAATTTATGGTAAACGCGATTATTTTTATATTGCGATTCTTAATTTTCCTTTCTTGGATGGTGATGTTCCTCGTGCGGCATCCTATGGTGTTTATACTTCGCAATTTATACGATTTGCCAGCGTGTCTAGTCATGTGCGGACTGACTTCAACACTCGTAATAAATTGTTAGCTGTTAAACTTCTTAATCAGGGTTATCGGTATCATAAACTGCGCAAAGCCATTTCAAAATTTTATAGACGTCATTCCGATTTAATTTAAAATTTCAATGTTGGACTTAAATCTCTTCTGCAACAAGGTCTATCGGAACCCGAATTTTGTGGTGACTTAGTATATAAATTCAGAAAAAATATATACATGCAATGACTTCAGCACCCAATTTCGTAAAATCATTCTTCGATATAAACAAGGCACAAGATAAATGTTATACGACAGACTGCATGCATGGTAGTTAACCAAATCACGGTTGACACCTTTGCTTCCCTCTTTAGTTGCACGCTGGTGGGTCAGGCCTCAGATTCTATGACGGTTCCAACGTAAAGGAATTAAAATTAGAGAGTATCTAATTCAATGTAATGTTGGTTGGCGCCTGATGCTCTGTCTCTGGTCGGGTCCCATCGGAGTCTAACTATTGGCCTTCTTTTGTTCCAGCATTTCAGTGGTTTCTTACTGTCGAGTCCTCACCGTTGTTTCATCCCTGTGGTTGTTTGATTTTTGTGTTTACGGGAATGTTGCACTGGTGGGTTAGGAGGCCTTCATGCGGACTGAACAAATTATTTATCTAAATCGCGACGGAAATAAGGGCGAGGATTGTGGCCACGTAAAATCGATTTAAACCCCCGCAACATCCCCCCCACCCCAAGTGGAATTCGTTTCACTGACCGTTCCAAGGCGGTTCTTCTGTCGACGTTTATTTTTTGTTATGGTTTGTCTTTGAGTTTGTGTATCGTTTATATTATTTTGTTTTGGATAGCCAATTGACCATGTTGTGGGAAAGCAACTGCCCTTTCGGCTTTCCGCTATTGATGTTTCCATTAGGGTCTAGTTGTTTCATATTTGTACATTTTTCCCTTTGGTGTCTCTGATGTGAGCTGTGGGTTAATTGTATCAATTCCTGCATCTTGGCAAAGGAAAAAAGCTTGTGAGCTAAATACCTCAAGAACAGCATTGCCTAGGCTCCTGAAATTTTACAGGCTGTTTTGAACCAATGTAAAGATGACCTGGTGAAATGTTGGTATAGTTTAATGGAATTCTGAACAAATTATTTCCCTTTGTGGGCTCGGTCATTTTGTTGTGAGCAAACTATCTCAAGAACGTCCTGAACTAGGCTTTTGAAATGTGCAGGCAGTTTGATACTAAGGTGAAGATAACATGATTGAACTTTGTTTCATGTTTGTACTCCTTTTCATTTGGTGTCTCTGATGAGAGCTGTGGGTTAATTGTATCGATTCCTGATCATTGCCTTCACTTCTATTTTGTTTACATGGTGTGACGTAAAATCAAAGTAAGCTTACCCAATAGCTACCTACGATCTATGTTTTGACCATTGCATGTTTCAGTATTTTTTAAGTCTTTTTGTGGTGTTAATGTCATATTTAATTATCTGAATACATTTAACATCTTCACAAATTATGCTGTCGCTTCCGACCGCCCGTCCGGCCGTGACTGGTGTGTAATTAGTCAGCCAAACCATCAAAGAACGACCTTCTCAAAAGGATTTTTCTTTGATATTCTGCCTGATTTATTCTCACAATGGGGCTCTATGTTTTTTATTGTAATCGGTAGTCACTTAATTTGAAAATTGTTGATGTAATTAACTTTGATGATCACCTTTAAAATATATTAATTCTTTTCATCTTAATACCATTTCATGAATGCTTGAAATTATCAGAGAATTTAAAGTAACTCGTTTTAAACTATCAATAATCGAAAGGCAGGTTTAATAACTGTTGAAATACATGTGTACAAGGAATTAACAAGATATTTTACCAACAGCATTTTAATTTATATTATTTTCAAGTTACATAATATAGAACACCGGAAACTACATAATATAGAACTATACACAACAACATTTCCCTATTATCGATTTTTAAGTCCGTTCCGGTGTTTCAGGCTCGTTCCGGTGTTTCCAGTCGTTCTGGTGAATAAAGGCACAGTTAGTTACCTCCCCACTCTCGCTCTGTTAATTAGGTAATTCAGTGCAGGTCTAATTTCTAGTTCCCCATAGAGAATTTCTTTGGCAAACGTTCCTCATGCATTCTGGTAACATGACCTGTCCATCTTAACTGTGCTAATTTCAGAAGATAATTACTTGATTAATGACAATTTTATTAATTGTCACAGATAAAAAACACGATTATTGATTTTTTACTTCAACCTAGCATCATTTGACCCCTGGTTAATATTGGTTGACCTGGGGTTGATAGGGATCCCTCTGATCAATAGAGTGGTGCGTAAATTTACCGGAACGGACCTATTTCTCCCTTATTTTATGCATTTTTTATTTTGAAGAAGTTGCTTCCAGTTTTGTAGGACTTTTACCGGACATCGAGATGAAATGACATCTGAAGCCCGGCCGCCCCATGAAAGCAAAAGGCTTACATGCACTAGACAGTCTGACTCACACCACTTTGCCTGGGCAGGCTTAGTCCTTCTAAGCGGTTAATCAGAACTCATAAGTGGTCAGTTTCAGCTCTGCGTGAAAGCAACATGCAGCCCAATCTATTTCTCCATACCCCGAGGTGCGGAGGCGAAAAAACAACAACAAAGAATGTGTTCCTATTGAATTACTCCATACACCGACAAGAAAGAAATTCAGATTATCCATCAGTTTGGAAAATACACTACCATGCATGACTCAGATCCTATTTTATTTATTTGATTTTATGTTAAACTTCCCTGCCAACACTATTTAGATCATTTTACCACCCAATAATCCCAATATGCATGTGTGACTCGACTCGAACCAATTTGCCTGGGTAGGCTTATATCTTCTAAGAGGATTACCAAATATTTTATTCTATTATTTGTTTAACGGCCCTTTCAGGATTATTTCACTTATATCGAGTCGATCGTTAATCAGAGGAGGGCGAAAACCGGAGTACCTGGAGAAACACCACGTGTCTTCCGTTGCAGAGCGTGGCGTCTCATAATGACCCGAGACAGGCACGAACCACAACTGTGAGTGACCTTATTACTTACGGTCTTAATTTTTAATTATTTCTGCTCCAAACATCACTTGGGAAAATGATTGTGGTGGCCATGACGCATAGGGTGATATAAGTGTCCACTGACCAATATTCCACATTTGGCAAAATTATGTATTGAACAAGAGCATACACAATGTTGTAAAAGGTGAAAATAGTGTGTATTTAAAACAAATGTCCTAAAAATAAGGTGGAGACCGTGGAGGGGGGGGGGGGGGGATTTGGTCCGTTCCGGTACAATTGTTGGAAATAAATTGACTTACTATCCTGCAGTCTAAAAGAGTACTTCGAAGCTTGCTCAGTGCCTAGGGCTGGGCGATAGTTAAGTCAATTGTATATTGTAATTAGTTTGGTTTCAAATTATCTATCTGTCTTCATATACTGAGTCGGTCATATTTGGTCATTACCTCAGTAACATTAAGTACCTCGGGATGACGTCACTTCCCGTAGCAACCAAACGGCGCCATATTTCGAGGTGAAACTGTTGATTTCCAGACACCTCGGCCCCACTGCCACCTCGGCCCCTAGACAGGTCGGCCCGAAACCAAGTCGGCCCTAGACACCTCGGCCCTAGACATCTCGGCCCTAGACACCTCGGCCCCACTGTCACCTCGGCCCCTAGACACCTGGGCCCAAAAGACACCTCGTACCCACTTTTGATATATGTTAGGGTATGGGCATTTACATCGTGTTAAATCGAATCGTGTAAAATTCCCACAAAATTGGAAGCAACGTCTCAAAAATGACCTATACAGTGTTGACGGGGCCGTTCAACCTCAGATCTAACAAACAAAACATCATGTTAATAAGCCCGTGTAATGAACACCCCTCTAAACTCCAGTTGATATTGGGAAAACTTTGGTTTACAAGGGTATACAATATTTATTTTATTTCTGCTCCAAGACACATGTTGTGTTTTCTCGTTGTGCTGACTGATCAGACTGGTCTGTGACAACCGTTAATCATAACTAGTTGTATCATATGACGTCGTTGATAAGCAGTGGATAACGTCGTGTAATAAAAATCGTAGGACCACACGTGTAATAACACTTTGGCGGGATTAAGTAGGGAAGTAACGTCATGACGACGTCCATGTCAACAATGCATTTTTCGGAGAAAAATTGTCAAATAAAAAGGCGATGAAATCCAATTTAAAGTAGTCATATGATAAAGAGAATCTTACACTCGTGGTCATTTTATATGAAATTTATGAAACTCGCCGAAGGCTCGTTTCATAAATTTCATATGAAATGGCCACTCGTGTAAGATCCTCTATGTATAATAATCTGTGTTTATGCATACTGGTCATTTCTTAGATCTCTTTTCATATTTTGAAGGTGTCATTGGGTTTGCAGGTCTATGCGATAAACTATCTCCTTGTGAACGATTGAACCAGTAACCAGATCTATGTTTTCGTGCAGAAGTAAGAAATATATTCTAATAGGGAGTTAGGAAATAAGAACAAATTATTCTATTGCTATTTTCATTTCATATTTATCATATGACGTCGCGTCTGAGCGTGTAATAACGCCATGTAATATTTTCGATAATCCATTAGTGGATTAAATATGCAAATTAGCTAGATACGTCCCGTAACGTTACATGTACGACGTCCTTAACGACGTCGCGTTTACTAACGGCGCAATATTGACATTTTTGTAAACACTCGTGAATAAAATGCGTTTAAATGTCATATGATAAATAGAATCTTGCATTCGTGCTCATGTATTATTGAATTTATTAAACTCGTTGAGGAAAAGGGATAAAATGCTCGGCAAAGCCTCGCATTTTATCCCTTTTCCTCAACTCGTTTAATAAATTCAATAATACATGAACACTCATGTAAGATCCTCTATATAAAATATATATCCAGTGATACATATGTATACTCGTAGCAACGCATACACGACTTTTTCACGTTAACTTGGACTATTACAACAAGCAGGCAGTCTGAAGGAAAGCTAATCCCTCGCCGCCTTAAACTGTGGCGTTGACCTTGAGTCAGCATGTTCCCAACTCATCACGAAAACATACCCCGGTTTCTCAATATAAATGGGGTTTAGCGGGTTGTTCTAATTGTGAATATTTGACACTGATAGTCAATGTACCGTTTCTAGTAAAATACGGGTCATGAAGACTTTGCACACAGTGTACATCCAAATCAGATGGCAATCTGACCTTGATATACACTGTTTGTCATTCAGTTTGCGAGTTTTAAATGAAAACAATATACATATATTGTTGTTTATTTCAGTCTCATCATGGTACATAAAATACACATATAAATATATAAAATTCTGACAGACAATAAAACAGTACCATGTCATTCTTAAACAGAATTATAAGAGACCACGTCAGCTGTTCCAACATACAGTGCATTAAAAGCTTATGCCTAAATCACTTCAACAAGCCGATACCACAATGACCACCCCACTTACACTGCTTAAAACGACAGAAAGTGAAATCTTTTTCCCCTACACGACCTAGGCACCAAATGTTCGCCCGAACCACCCAACGTGGCAGCCCCAATGTGCTAGGGAACCCACAGCACAAACGAGAATTTAAAATATACCCTACATATTTGCTATTTTTCACCAAATAAAACAGGACCCACAATGGTGCTCATCGCATGGACATGCTGGCTCAATAAGAAAATAAAATATACAGTATATATACAAACAGGCATTCTTCCATATCTTAACACTGATTATTTAAAAGAAAGGAAATGTTAAAATAAAAATTAAAAAAAAAATATTAATAATAGTAATAATAATAAAAAAATACCACCACCGAACCATGCATGCCTTCCATCACGAAAAAACGCCTATTCAAATAAACCGAAAACTTTAAACCCCCCCCCCCACACCCCCCCCCCCCCACCCCCTAAAAAAAAAACGGATGTTTCAAAGCACAGACCGCGGGAACTCGCCAGAACCGCCACGACGAGGCAGCTCCAACGAGCACCCACAATGTTCTTAAAAAAACAAGAGGGCCATGATGGCACTGGATCGCTCACCTGATCCATAGTGTAACAAGTGGGCCCCAGGGAGGGTCATTATTGTCCCCAGGGCTTTAATGTGCATAATGTTGAGGTAGGTCTTAAAGATGAAGCTTCATACCAAACATTAACAAAGGCTATAATTTGAACAATCTTAGCAAAGGTCCACTAGATGAAGCTACACACCAAATATCAAAGACATGGGCCTTGCGGTTTCAGAGAAGATTTTTTTAAGATATTCCCTACATAAGCATAGCCTATGCAAAACCAAATGGCCCCGGGGCTATATAAGTCTATGTTAAACCAAAGGGCCCGGGATGGGGGTATTTGTGGCCCCAGGGCTGTAATTTGAACAATCTTGGTAGAGGTCCACTAGATGAAGCTCCATACCAAATATCAACGACCTGTGCCTTGCAGTTTCAGAGAAGAAGATTTTTAAAGATTTCCCTTTATAAGTCTATGTAAAACCAAAGGGTCTCGGAGCGGCAACATTTTTGGCCCAGGGCTATCATTTGCACAATCTTGATAGAGGTCCACTAGGTGAAATTTCACACCAAATATCAAAGACGTAGGCCTTGTGGTTTCACAGAAGAAGATTGTTTAAGATTTTCCCTATATTAAGTCTATGTAAAACCAAAGGAACCCAGAGAGGGGGCATTTTTGGTTTCAGGGCTATAATTTGAACAATCTTGGTAGAGGTCCATTAGATGAAGCTTCAAACCGAATATCAAAGTCCTGGGCCTTGCGGTTTCAGAGAAGAAGATTTTTAAAGATTATCCCTGTATAAGCCTATGTAAAACCAAAGGGCCCCGGGGCGGGGGCATTTTTGGCCCCCAACACTATAATTTGAATAATCTTGGTAGGGATCCTTTAGATGAAGCTTCATATCGAATATTAAAGACCTAGGCCTTGTGGTTACAGAGAAGAAGATTTTTAAAGATTTTCCCTATATAAGTGTATGTAAAACAAAAGGGCCCCGGAGCGGGGGCATTTTTGGCCCAAGGGCTATAATTTGAACAATCTTGGTAGAGGTCTATTAGGTGAAGCTTCATACCAAATATCAAAGTCCTGGGCCTTGCTGTTTCAGAGACGAAGAGTTTTAAAGATTTTGCCTATATAAGCCTATGTAAAACCAAAGGGCCCCGGGACTGGGGCATTTTTGCCCCAGCACTATAATTTGAACAATCGTGGTAGGGGTCCACTAGATGAAGCTTCATACAAATATCAAAGACCTGGGCCTTGTGGTTTCAGAGAAGAAGAGTTTTTAAGTTTTCAGTGAAAAAATCTATTTTTGGCTCCTGTGACCTAGATGTGCAACGGACCGGAACCATTTGAACAACTTTAAAAGGGGACTACCTAAGGATCATTCCTGTGAAGTTTGGTCAAAATCCAATTAGTGGTTTAGGAGGAGATGTCGTTTGAAGAAATTGTTTACGCACAGACGCACGCACGGACGGACGCACGCACGGACGCACGACGGACGACGGACAAAAAGTGATCCCAAAAGCTCACCTCGTAACTACGTGACGGTGAGCTAAAAAAGAAAAAAGAAAAGTGTATGCCCCAAGTAATTTTGGTGGCTGATAGTCATAAATTTGACAAATGTGATAAATAAATAAATAAATAAATAAATTATACATGTTACTGTCCGTCTGTAAATATGAGCTAAAGGAATTTCTAAATGTGTGAAAATTGATGACAATGGAAACATACTGAGCAATTTCTACAATAAATACGGGCAATGGAGACTTTGCACACGGTGTACATCTAGATCCGATGGCGATCTGATCTGGATCTACACTGTTTGTCATTCAGTTTGTGATTTTTAAATGAATACAATATACAGAATATGTCAATTCTAAAGTACCTCATGATACATTTTTAGAATCCCTGAAATATCTTTTTCATTTGTTAGAAACTTTCTATCGAAGCTTGATACAACTAAGGCAACAGGGTTAGATTGCATTCTAATGCACTTCCGTATGTAACATGACGTCTGATTGGATAACGTCAAAAATTTGCGACAGTATATTCTGCGATATACTGTCGGAAACCCGACGTCATCATGTAACGTCGCTTTCCATTGGCTGGTATTTGGTTTTACGCAGCTGACAGCGCTTGCCACTTTGAGCAGAATTGCACACTTTTTTAAGAAAACAACCGAATAAATGCATTAGAATGGGGATAACTGTATTGAAAATTGTCATTTGGGGAGGTAAATCGGAGGTTTTACGGTCGGAAATTTCGTTTTACGGCGACGCGTCAATTTGGGGAGGTAAATCGTCGGTTTTACGGTCGCAAATTCCGTTTTACGGCTCCGCTGACGCGTCGCCGTAAAACGAAATTTCCGACCGTAAAACCTCCGATTTACCTCCCCAAATGACAATTTTGAATACAGTTATCCCCTAATTGGTCCACGACTACTGAAAATAGCTCCGGATGTTTTATGTTCCAGCATAACGCTTATAGTTAATAAAAGCATACAAAGTGGAATTTTCGCTAAAGTTTGGAAAGAGGCAAAAGTGTATCCCATTTTTAAAAGCGGCCATAAAGATGAAGTCAACAACTATCGACCCATTTCAATTTTACCAACTCTCTCAAAGATTATTGAGAAATGGATTCAAACTAAACTCATGGCATATTTAAAAACAAGTTGGCTGCTTTCAAAAAGTATCCAATAGGTTTGGTCTTGTCAGTCTACATTCTGATTTGAGCCAGCTCATATCATTATCCCACTGGGCTGCACGATGCTTCCACACAGAGCTGAAGCCGACCCGCACACTTGTACTGGTAAACCGCTTAGAGGATCTAAGCCTGTCCAGGATCCGCGGTGCGAGGCGGACCGTCCATGCTAATAAACCCTATTGGTTTCATTGGGCGACAGGGCTTGAGATGTTATTTCATCTCAATGTCGGGTAAAAGTCCCACAAAATAGGAAGCAACGTCTCCAAAATGACCTTTAAAGTGTTGACGGGGACGTTAAACCTCAAATCAAACAAACAAACAAAATCATTATCCCACTGAATGCTTTTTTTAATAAAAATAATAACTTTAATACAAAACGTGTATATAAAATTTCGAAGTCTGTGACCTTGGTATCAGGAGGGGTAGGTAGTGATGAGTATTCTGTGGTAAATTGTTTAACGCCATGGCAAGTATAAACTAAATTTAACTTACATATTGTTTACATATATAGCACAAAACTTAACCAAACGAAAATGTAAACCGAATTTTTCAAAGGGTCATAACTCTGTTAATATTTGGTGGACAGTAATTCTCGAAACTAAAGGCACATCTTCACATCTTAGCCTTACTACATACACATTTTAGGCTTGATCCGATGAAAACCTTATAGTAGGAGTTATACGGAAACAAAAAAAAAAGTTTACGAACGGCAGGACGGACACCAACCCCATATTTTAATACGACCGTTTTTGTTGTTGTTGTTGTTGTTGCTGTTCTTTTGCAAACGAGCATATAAAAAGATTTTTTCCTAAGTCATCAGGCCTTCTATAGGGCCTTGGTCATCTATTTCATTTGTTGTTAACGTCCCTGTTGACACTGTATGAGTCTTTTTTGAGACATTGCTTCCAATTTTGATGGACTTTTACTCAGTACTGAGATAAAACGGGCAGATAAAACTCCTTCTCAAGCCCTGTCGCCCAATGAAACTAAATGGTTGAAATACATGAACGGTCCGACTCGAGCCACTTTTCCTGGGCAGGCTTAGACTTTCTAGGCGATTTAACACTACTCATGTGCGGCCGGTATCAGCTCTGCGTGGAAGCATCATGCAGCCTAATCTATTTCTTCAATCCCCGACGGACGGGGGCCAATCAGACCTTGGGGCAATATATTGGACTGCATGAGCTAAAACCGACCCAACTTTGAAGTATTGCTGAACCGCCTAGGAAGATCTAAGCCTGCCCAGACAAAGTGCTGCGAATCAGACTGTATCTTAAACCTCGGCAGTTTCTTTGACCGGTACCTCCGCAAAAAACCTGAAATTTGCAATCCTTTTGTATATCTTTCTGGATCACAATTTAATTGTAAAAGAAACTGATTAGTAAAACGTCAAGTATTGAGTGGAAATAAAGAACACCACTCTCGGCTTATCAGATACAATAGCTCCCATCGAATGCGCCAAAAAGTCTTTTAACAACTCAGTCTGTAACTGGTGGCAGGTCACTTAGTAGTCATGAAGTTTTTGACCAAAAATTATTGCTATCTGTGCTGGGCTCAAGAACAATAAACAACGACCCATCAACGTTATGACTTTGTTTCGCTTCCTAAATATTTTAGCTCACCTGACCAAAGGTCATGGTGAGCTTTTGTGACTGTGAGATATCGGGCGTCGTCGTTCGTCGTGCGGTGTTCGTTGTGTGGTGTGCGTTGCGCGTCATGCGTGCGTAAACTTTTCTTGTTACCCCTCTAGAGGCCACAGTTTTGATCCAATCATCATCAAACTTGGTCAGAATGATCATCTTGACAATATCTCGGTCAAGTTTGAATATGGGTCATGTCGGGTCAAAAAGTAGGTCACCAGGTCAAATCAAAGGAAAACCTTATTAACACTCTAGAGGCCACAGTTTTAGCTCAATCATCCTCAAACTTGCTCAGAATGATCATCCTGACAATATCTCGGTCAAGTTCGAATATGGGTCATGTCCGGTCAAAAAGTAGGTCACCAGGTCAAATCAAAGGAAAACCTTGTTAACACTCTAGAGACCACAGTTTTGGTCCAATCATCCTCAAACTTGCTCAGAATGATCATATTGACAGTATCTCGGTCAAGTTTGAATATGCGTAATGTCGGGTCAAAAGGTAGGTCAGTAGGTCAAACCATAGAAAAACCTTGTTAACATTCTGGAGGCCACAGTTTGGGTCAAATCATCTTCAAACTTGCTCAGAATGATCACCCTGACAATGTCTCGGTCTAGTTCAAATATGGGTCATGCCGGATCAAAAAGTAGGTCAGTAGGGCAAATCATAGAAAAACTTTGTTAACACTCTAGAGGCCAAAGATTTAGCCCAATCATCCTCAAACTTGCTAAGAATGATAATTCTGACAATATCTCGGTCAAGTGCGAATATGGGTCATGTCGGGTCAAAAAGTAGGTCACCAGGTCAGATCAAAGGAAAACCTTGTTAACACTCTAAGGGACACAGTTTTGGTCCAATCATCCTCCAACTTGCTCAGGATGATCATCCTGACAGTTTCTAGGACAAGTTTGAATATGGGTCATGTGTGGTCAAAAAGTAGGTCAGTAGGTCAAACCATAGAAAAACCTTATCACTCTGGAGGCCACAGTTTGGGTCCAATCATCTTCAAACTTGCTCAGAATGATCATCCTGACAATATCTCGGTCAAGTTCGAATATAGGTCATGTCGGGTCAAAAAGTAGGTCAGTAGGTCAAATCATAGAAAAACCTTGTTACACTCTAGAGGCCCCAGTTTTGGTCCAATCATCCTCAAACTTGCTCAGAATGATCATCCTAACAATATCTCGGAAAGTTCGAATATGGGTCATGTCGGGTCAAAAAGTAGGTCAGTAGGTCAAACCGTAGAAAAACCTTGTTAACACTCAAGAGACTGCAATTTTAGTCTAATTATCATCAAACTTGCTCAGAATGATCATCTCTGCAATATCTAGGTCAAGTTCGAATATGGGTCATGTCGGGTCAGAAAGTAGGTTAAATCGTAGAAAACCTTGTGAACACACTAGAGACCACAGTGTTCGTCTGATCATCATCAAACTTGCTCAGAATGATCATCTTGGCAATATCTCGGTCAACTTTGAATACAGGTCATGTTGGGTCAAACAGTAGGTCAAATCATAGAAAAACGTTGTTAACACTCTAGAGGCCACAGTTTGACAATATCTCGGTTAATTTCGAATATGGGCCATGTCTGGTCAATAAGTAGGTCGGTAGGTCAGATCATAGAAAAACCTTGTGAACACACTAGAGGCCCCAGTTTTGGTCCGATCATCATCACACTTGCTCAGAATGATCATCTTGACAATATCTGGATCAAGTTTGAATATGCGTCATGTTGGTTCAAAAAGTAGGTCAGCAGGTCAAATCATAGAAAAACGTTGTGAACACTTCAAGAGGCCAAAGTTTTAGTCCAATCATCATAAAACTTGCTCAGAATGATGATCTGGACAATATCTCAGTTATGTTCAAATATGGGTCAAGTCAAATCAAAAATTAGATCACTAGGTTATTTTGTCATAACTTTTGAACCGTTTGAGATAGAGCCCTCATAATTGGCATGTAGGTTCCTTGTGACAAGGGCTTCCCACTCATATAAAAATAGTTGACCTGTGAACTTGACCTGTGACCTACTTTATCATAACTTTTGAACCATATGAGATAGAGCCTTTATATTTGGCATGTACATTGAGACAAGGCTTTCCCAGCCATTCAAAAATTTTGACCCATCACCTAGACCTTTGACCTACTTTGTCATAACTTTTTAAGCATTTGAGATACAGCCTTCATATTTGGCATGTAGGTTCCTTGCGACAAGGGTTTCCTATTCATACATAAAATGTGACCTTTACCTTGACATTTGACCCACTTTATCATACATTTTGAACCATTTGAGATGGTGCCTTCATATTTGGCATGTATGTTCCTTGTGAAAAGGTCTTTCCACCAATACAAAAAGTTTTCCAATGACCTTGACCTTTTATCTACTTCGACCATTTGAGATAGAGCCTTCATATTTGGCATGTAGTTTCCTTGTGTCATACAAAAATGACTTGGGACCTTGTCCTTGACATGTGACCTACTTTATCATAACTTTTGAACCATTTGAGGTAGAGCCTTCATCTTTGTCATGTATGTTCCTTGTTGCAACGACTTTCACCAACACAAAAATTTTGATCTGTGACCTTGACCTTTGACCTTCTTTCTCATAACTTTTGAACCATTTAAGATAGAGCCTTCATATTTGGTATGTAGGGTCCTTGTGACAAGGGCTTCTCAACCATGCAGAATTTTGTACCTTGACCTTTGATTGTTTTTGTCATAACTTTTGTATCATTTAAGGTAGAGCCTTCATATTTGGCATGTATGCTCCTTGTGAAAAGGTCTTCCCACTCATGCAAAAATTTGAGCTGTGACCTTGACCTTGCTCTGTGACCTACTTAATCATAACTTTGGAATAATTTGAGATAGAGCCTTCAAATTTGGCATGTATATTCCTTGTGACAATGGCTACAAAAAGTTTGATCTATGACCTTGACCTTTGACCTACTTTATCATAACTTTTGAACCATTTGAGATAGAGCCTTCATATTTGGCCTGTATTTTCTTTCTGACAAGGCACCTTACTGTATTACCACCATTTCATTGCTACAGTGTGGATCAGGTGAGCGGTCCAGGACCATCATGGCCCTCTTGTATATATTTAGAAGAGTTAGAACCTTCGACCTTGGCACTGACGTTAATTCTAGTAGCAAATACATGAAAATGTTTTTACACACCCAGCGATCTTTTTATGTTTGGTTTTACGATCCTTTCAAGATTATTTCACTCACATCAAGCCGATCGTTAATCGGAGGTGAGCGAAAACTGGAGTACCCGATGAAAAACGTCCTGACCTTCCGTTGCAGAACTTCTCATTATGTGACCTAAGCCATGATCAATCCTACAGCGTTGAGAGACCTAATGATTAAGAATCAGCACTCTTATCCACCAGGCCACGGAGGCCCGTTACACCCAGCGATCTTTATAAATGAGGAAAAATAACGTTCTCTGTCTTTCCAACATTTACATATACGTATTATTAGAGCTATCAATGTACCGAAAGATATTCAGAATATATAAATCTGTTCCTATCTGTGTGAAATTAACTTTGCATGTTTTGTTTATTTGTATTTAACGGCCCAGTCAACACTGATTTGGGTCCTGTTTTGGCCTGTCAGTGTACCTACCCACGCTTTTCCTGAGCAGGCTTATCCGTAAGCGGTTTACCAGTTCAGTGCACATTCTGTCGCCAAAAACTGACCCCTGCCCTTCCTGAATCAGCGGAAGGGAGAGAATGACCATAGAAAAGATTTCATAATCAATCTCCAGGAAAGAATGTTGCCGACCCCGGTAGGTATCGAACCCGAGTCTTCCTTATTGCCAGTCAGACTGCATCCGACAGAGCTACCGCAGCCAGCCACACTTTGTGAGTAGTAGTATGTTCTGTGGTTTTTCGTTTCCATGGCCCAATGGACTTACTCCATAATTGCATTGCAAGACGTAAAATTTGCGAAAATGACTGCTACTCCTGCAAAAGTAGTTTCTCTTTGGATATGTCTAAGGGGTATACTCTTAAAGGAAAGAATTTGCTCCTGGGGAGCAAATTCTTCCCTTTTAGAGTAGACCCCTTGAGGAGCAAATTCTTCCCCTTTGAGTGTAGACCCCTTTTTCAGTTGGACAGAGCCAACAGAGTAGCAACCATAAGGTCCTTAAAGTTGTATTTCCATAACGAAACCATGCCTATAGAATTGTGATCCCCTTTAATTTGTTCTATAAAAGGGTTATCCTTTTGAAGCAAGGAATACACCACAGAACTGAAAAATATGGTGTGCACATGTTTTCTGGGCCAGACTAGCTAGTTTCGACCAATTAGGCCTCATCAGTGACCCTAAGATTTTTTTCAAATTCCACAATGGAATCAATGATCCCAAAGGACAAGAAAATATAATCTACACTATGATGTAGGGCAGGGAGACGTTTTACCGCCGCCACACATTCCCACACACCAGTTGTAGTGAAGTTAAATACGGTAGGTGACCAATTAGTTCGAACACCCTAGCAGTTCGATCACCCAAAATTATTTCGAATTTGTGGCTGAAAACTTTCTCATTTAATTCGAACTCCCAAATTTTTCAGAAATCAGAATTTTTAATACTTCGAACACACAAAAAATGCCTAAAAATGCATCCAGAACAAGCATTTCGGACCGTTCCCGGGTTTATCATTACAACATCGTACTGGTCGTATATGAGCTAGCGCACGTAAAAAAGAAAACTTAGCATGAAATGTGTGCGACATCCAAAGACTCGGATTAACATGCACTCTGTAAGGCAAATGATTTTCGCTTCTCTCACTTTGGATAGCCCTGTGGTAATGGAAGGTTCATACCCTCACCGAATACTGATCAGACTGCGAGAAACGCAGGCTGCAAGTGCTTAGATCAACCTTGATGAGTCACAGGAGTTTCGCTTATTTATGTTGTGAAAATCCCATCGTCTGCATCAGGCTCATGCGATCAGCGAAGACTCTAATCAGATTGCATGAATGAGTACGCTAAGATGTGTCTTCGCTGGTTTCTCAACGACCTGCAAACACTGAACATGCGCACCCACTACCGGTATGCAAGGCAAACGGTTTCACTTAGACTTAAGATTTAAGGGTTCAGTTAAGACTGATCACATTGCATCGATGTGCAGGCTGATCCTAGTCGGTGATGTAGCATTGTGGCCTACCAAGGCTTGGATCACCATGCATATGCAAGTGTTTTCGCTTTGCTCTCAGTCTCTTTCGAGCGTAGCTTCAACTTTCATTATTATTTGTATGACAGTGTTACCGTTTTTCCATGTGCTGTGGCATTGATTCAATGCCTCTTTGATAGCAGAAGCGCCCCTTTAATATTAATTGAGAGTTTCCCGCCTTTTTCCACAGAACGTCTTTTAGCACGTGCGAGTGAATTTCATGGCTGTTGCATGCAAAAAGGTAGTTAAATTCAGGTTACCTGTTGGGCTACCCTGGTTTTCTGAGGAGCAAGTGAAGATGCCCATTTATTTCACGGTGGAAGTAATTTCGGGGAACATGATTAAGAAAATAAGTCATATTCGGTGTGGGGGGAAGACTCAGGTCAGCCTGCACATGCATGCAGTCTGAACAGTCTTCGTTGTTCGTATGTGCCTACCATGGCCTCTGTGCTAATCAAAGAACAGGTGAAAACTATGGCCACTTTGGCTAGATGCGCAGGCTAATCTGGTCCCTCGTTTGAAACGTTTTTTTTCGCCGTGCGCCGGCTTAAAACGACGGCGTGTACATTTAACCGGCCAAATCTGCTTGCGACGTTACAAACACATTCTAAGCTACCAAGTACAGTAAAGACTGATAAGTCTGCGCAGTTGTGCAATCGGGATTGTGTCTTCAATGTTTAAGAGGTTTGAAACGTTTCAAGGCGCACAAAGTGAAGATCACACATGCACATGTTAAATTTGTGTATGATGTCCGCATTTTCTTTTTCTTGTTACTTGCCTATCTAAATAACATAATGGTTTTGCATCCGCACAGTCTAATCAGTCTTCACCGGACTACTGCGATGGGCATTGAATTGCTACATGCCCCCGGCTTACGCTAATTTGAGACTGCTTGTCAGTAAACAGAGAACACACAAACAAGGCTGCGCAGTCTCGCCTGAGGCTTCACTATGCGCTTAAACAATATAGGTGGTGGTGGTGGTGGGGGGGGGGGGGGGGGTGTGAAGTATCTATGCGCCCAGCTCCACTGGGTAGCTGCACGTGCGGGTTTCAACATAACATCCCATATATACATGTACATGTAGCTGGACTTTGTCTGCTGCGGTGAAGCCGGAACAAAAAAAAAATTACAGACTGTAAGGAATATTCTTTGAAAAATCCTCTTTTTCCTAGATATGGGCTACTCTTAAGAAAAGAATTTGCTCCAAACAAATCAAGTTCTGTTATTCCTGAGATCACAAATTGACTCGCCCATTTTAAAGGGAATAGTGATAGTTCAATAGGTGTAACTGTCATTAATGACAATGTGTAACCTTATACTTGTAACTGCATGATAAACTCGCATTCAAAGACCCCCTGCACACACTGACTTATTTATAGATCAAACGGTTCTGCACTGCATAAGTGATATTTATAACTTCTAATCACGTGCGGATTGACAGGGTTTCGCTATTCAGACAGGCTGTTTCCTGTAACTGCAGGGTATAGTATTGCATCATCGTTAAAGCTGATTGGTTGATTGTGTCACGTGCCCCTCCATGGAACAGTTACAATCTGGTAATTACACCCGGTTTGCCCGCCTCATGGCGACCAAACCAATAACTTTATCTATCCATCATCTTATACTGAGTCGGTCATATTTGGCCATTACCTCAGTTGGGTGCGCAGCTAAATTTAGAATTTAGCTAAAAAACGAAAAAAATAAGAAAAAGAAGTCACTGGATGAGTCCTTAAAACTTTTTACAATCTGAATAACAGAGGTATACTAAAACGCATACCTCTGAGTCTCAATCTTACACTGCACGGGCTTTGAACTCCTCTGCAGTCTTAGCATCCACCACAGAAGAGGGAAAACTATTCCACTCCTAAGAAAAAAGGAATTTTTCAGGGCATCACTGTAGTCCTGGTACCTGTGATACTGTGAGTTGTTTACTTTTGACGCCCTTGTTCGGGTTGAAACTGTCACAGGGGTCAAGTATTTGTCTTTATTAACGGCCACTGTACCTGAATGTATCTTATAGAAGAAGGTTAAAGAGGACTGCTCACGACGGGCCTCTAGGGGCGGCCATTCTAGTTCGTTAAGCATGTCACCGACGCTACTTCTATTGCGCCATCGTCGGCAGATCCATCTAGCAGCTGTCCTCTGCACCTTCTCCACCTGCTGAATCTGAGTTTTAACATAGGGATGCCAAATGGGTGATGCATATTCAAGCTGAGGGCGAACCAATGTTTTATATGCAACGTCCTTTGTCTGCCAAGGTGCAAAAGCCAAGTTTCGTCTAAGAAATCCTAAAGTCCTAGATGCTCTTGTGGATGTGGTGTTGTTAGTTCGGATCTTCTCGTCGGTGCCAAAAGCACTTTTATCTGAGCCCCCTCTAGCACTAGTAGCTGAAAACTTTGTTGCTGAAGATTACTTATTTATCTCGTTATAACGAGATAGCTATCGCGTTAATACGAGATAGTATCTCGTTAATACGACTTAGTTTTCTCGTAATAACGACATAGTTATCTCGTTATCACGAGAAAATTCTCGTTATAACGACTTAGTTTTCTCGTAATTACAACATAATTATCTCGTATAACGACATAGTTATCTCGTAATAACGACATAGTTATCTCGTAATAACGAGAAAAGTTTTTTTTTTTTTTTTGAAAGTGGTCCTCCTAGGCTTTAGTACGTAACCCTGAAAGGGACGTGATTTTTTTTATTTGTTTTGCGAACAAGATATTATCTTTTGCGCACAAGATAATATGTTGTGCGCACAAGATATATCTTATGCGGACAACAAAATATATCTTGTGCGGACAACAATATATTTTGTGTGCACAAGATATTATCATGATCGCAGAAAAATATTATCTTGTTTGCACAACATAGATCTTGTGCGGACAACAAAATATATTATGCGTCTGATTAAATTGTGCAAACAAGATAAAAAGATGTGCGAACAAGCTATTAAGTTGTGCGAACAAGATATTATCTTGTGCGCACAAAATAATATCTTGTGCGCACAAGATATTATGTTGTCCACACAAGATATTAAGAAGAAAGATGTTAAGTTGTGCGGATAAGATAATATCTTGTGCGCACGACATATCATGTTGTCTGCACAAGATCTATGTTGTGCAAACAAAATACTATCTTGTGCGCACAAGATATTAAGTTGTGCGAACAAGATTTTATTTTATGCGCACAAGATAATAACTTGTACGCACAAGATATTATGTTATTCGCACAAGATATTATCTTGTGCGCACAAGATATTATCTTGTTCGCACAACATATTAAAAAAATCATGTCCCTTCCCGGATTCCGTAGTTAATAAATAAAATAAATGACTAAAACCACAGGTTGGGAGCGTACAGTACACTTAACCCGGATGTTCCGATCTGTATAATGAACAGATCCTTGTCTTTTGTTATGACCATGAAGGTGTATGTGCGTGGTCTGTCTTCTTTATTTGTGTATTTACTTTTTTGGACATAAACAACTTGGTAAGTGTGTTTTATTTATTTTGTTTTCCACATTGACCATCTTTTGGCACGGCTAGATGTCGTTTTCTATGCTCTAAATCTATTTTTTTCAACTGCAAATCACTAATGTTTGTAAGAATCACACCTCATTTGTGACCAGAAAATCGATCAATTTAGGGCTTTGATTGAAAAAAAAAATCTTTTAAGACCGTTTTAAGTTAGAGTAATAATCTTTACTGAGTTATAAATACTCAAAATAAGTGCCTCTAGAATTCCATACGAAATCACGCGAATAGCAAGGCTGACCACCCCAAAAATTTTCTGACTGCATGACAGACTTTCGGATGAGTCTTTAAACCGAGGTCCCGTCTCCGTATGACCTTAGCTGTTGGTGGGACGTAAAACTAAAACTGAAAAAAGAAAAAAAATCTGACTGCATGGTTTGTCTCATATTTACTGTATAGCTTGTCTTAAGATACTTTGTTTTGACTTACGGGATGTCGCTGTTAATGTGTGTAAGTTATTAAAAGGTAAATGTGTATACCATTTAAGTTCACAAGCAATAACAGTTTCCGAAAAAAAAATCCACGTTTGTCCCATACAAAAGCACAGCTGACAATATAAGAATCTGATATGGGGTTCTGTTGTAGATGAGCGTTTCCAACCCGAGGGATGACCGTGCTGAGCGGAACCGAGGCTACGCCGAGATTCCGCTCAGCACGGTCATCCCGAGGGTTGGAAACGCCCATCTACAACAGAACCCCATATTGGATTCTTTTTCTTGCACAACACCTCCGGTTAGTTTTGACAGCTCGCACATGTATATTGTTTACAAAATTAAAGTGGTGCGGAAGTAGTTCCGGCAGTTGAATAGAATTGAAGCGCATTTATGTTAGTTGCCTGGATCGGAACACCAGGGTCAGAACATAAATTTCTATCCCAGGGCAAAATCACGGATTTCCTTGTCTGGTGTGCAAGAAAATGTGATCTTGGTGCAAGATGGGTGAAGGTCAACCCAGACCCATCATTGATTTCATATGAAAATTGGTAACAAATAGGCCAGTGGTTTCTAAGAACAGCAATTCATATCTGATTGACATTGGACTAAGGCCCAAGAATGACTTTGACCTTGAATACTTATTTATTTCATTTACTCATTTACCCAATTGCTCCAAATGCTACATACCAAGTCTCATAATAATCAGTCCACGTGTTCAAGATAAGAATATTTCTGAAGTGTTTTTTTTTTTTTTTTTTTTTTTTTTTTTCCTATATGGGAATGGCGTCCATATTGGTCATATGAACTAATATGTTGTTTTATATGAAATTTGGTCCAATGGTTACAGAGAAGAACAAGTTTTCATTTTCATGTCTGAATGACCTTGGGCGGAGAACAAGAAATGACCTAGACCTTGAATATCATGCAGTTTAATTTACCCTTTAAGCAAATCAAACTCTACAAGTCTACATCTACAAATTTTCAGATCAAATTTCCCATACAAAAGCCTATGTGGCTAAACTTGACCTTGGCGTAAAATAGGCCAAGATCATTCCGGGGTGTCAACAAACTTTAGTAGACTCGTGTCCCCAATGCTACATACCAAGTTTCATGATAATCTGCTCACGGGTTCCGGAAAAGAAACATTTTTGATGGGTTTTTAACTTATAAGGGCATGGCTGCCATATTGGTCATGTGACCAAACTCAAAATTCATTAATTTCTTTTACTTGTTCCAAAAAAAAAAGCTTTACATGGAATTTGGTTACCAACGGCCCTGTGGTTTCTGAGGAAAATGATTTTTAATTTTCATATTGAATGACCTTGGGTCAAGGTCAAGGAAAACGAATGATTTGACCTTGAATACTCCTTTACTCATTTAGGTAACTGCATCTACAAATTTGAGATCACAGGCTATAATAGCTTTCAAAAAATGTACAGTTTTGACATTTGCTTTTCATAAAAAAATTAACGTTTGACCTTGGCGCTAAATATGTCAGGGTCATCCGAGCGTCATTGGACAAACTATAATGGGTCCGAGTCCCCAGTGCTACATACCAAGTTTAATGACAATCGACCTGTTGGTTCCGCAGAAGCTTTTAGAAGGGGTTTTATCTTATATGGGCATGGCGCTGTCCCCTTGATCATGTGACCTCGACCCCGCGAACAAACTTGCGTTCTCCCATCCCATAGTCTGCCCCTCATGAAATTTTACTTAAATCGGCAGAGTTGGTTCGGAGGAGATGTTTGAAAATGATGAAAGACAACAGATGACAGACAGTCAGACAATGGAGCCTTTCTGTACTCTATACTAAACATTACGAAAAGACGCCTATACGAATACATTGTAAATTTTAGCGCCGAAAAAACGACGATTTTAAGATGAAAAATTGTGATTACTTTCTTATATCTGCTCAAAATATAGATTTTGTGTACTCGTTAGAACCGCCTCATCGAGGCGGTTCTAACGAGTACCCACGATCTATATTTTAGAGCAGAAATAATAAAAATAACTTTTACCCCTGTAAACCCCAATTTTACTACATAAAAATGGGGTTCAAGGGGGTCAGAATTATAAAGGCGTGTTTTCGTGGTGAAACACGCATTTTTATCCGAAAAAAAGTCATTTTGGAGATACTAGTATTAACCCTTATCTTGCTGTTCACGACAACCCCTATCTTTGCAAACAGTGTAGATCCAGATCAGATGGCTTCTGAGGAAGCCATCTGATCAGGATCTACACTGTTTGGCATTCAGTTTATGAATTTGCAGCAATAAATTACATCAAGTAATTTGATTGGTTGACAGACAGAAATGGGTGTGGCTCAAATGAATATCCAGCAAGATAAGGGTTAACGGAAGAATAAAATTTCAGGGAAGGAAACCTGTTCAAAAATATATAAATTCCTTATGAACAGGGTCTAAGTTTCGGAGAAACAATTTGCTAGGTATGATAATCTAATTGGCTTATACACGCTTATTGCTTTGTTTTGGTTGTTTGATTTGAAGTTTAATATCCCTGTCAACATTGTATAGATCATTTTGGACACATTGCTTCCAATTTTGGGGAATTTTTACCCGACACTGAGATGAAATGACATCTAAAGCCCTGTCGCCCAATGAAGCCAATAGGTTTATAAGCATGGACGGTCCGACTCGCATCGCTTCGCCTTGGCAGGCTTAGATCTTCTAAGCGGTTACCAGTACTCGTGTGCGGTCGGTTTCAGCATTGCCAGGAAGCATCATGCAACCCATCTATTTCTTCAAGCCCCGATGGGCGGGGATCGTCACGCTTATTGCAACATTAAAAATGTAAGAACCTACGTCAGAAACTCAGGATGAAGGTTTGTAAGATGACGCTCAAAATTAAATACTAATTGTAAATAATGATAATAATAAGTAGTTATGGGATCTTCTTTAAGGTATTCCGATATCCGTTGAAATCAAAACGTGTAATTAGGCAGGAGGAAGATCGTCATTAAACCATGACATCTAGGCCTAGGTCAAACATAGATGCTTTTAAAGAAGTTGCAATTCTTAAATGCAAGCTTACACTAAGTATCATTAATGAAGCTAATAAATCTCTAGAAATGAACTTAACCATTAGGGTGAATGCTATGGTGTTGGCAATATTTTACAATGTCAGTGAACCATAAAATGCAAGGTTAAATATGGATGCTTGCATTTAAGTTTCCATCCTCAGATACAAGTTTGTACCAAGCATCATTAATGAAGCTCTTATAGATCTTGAGAAACAAACTTGACCATTAGGGTGAACGCTAGGATGGTCGCAATATTTTACAAAGTCAATGAACCATGAAATGTAGGTCAAGGTCAAATATGATTGCTGCATCTAAGCCGCCATCCCCAGATATAAGGTTGTACCAAGTGTTATTAATGAAACGCTTATACTTTTTGAGAAATAAACTTGACCATTAGGCTGAACGCTATATTTTACAGAGTCAGTGAACCATGAAATGTAGGTCAAGGTCAAATATGGATGCTTGCATTTAAGTTGCCATCCCCGGATACAAGTTTGTACAAAGTATCATTAATGAAGCTCTTATAGTTCTTGAGAAATAAGCTTGACCATTAGGGTGAACACTAGGGTGGTCGCAAATGTTGACGCCTTGACAAACGGACGGGCGAATGAACGAACGAACGAACGAACGGACGGAAAACCGGACGCCTATATCGCGCCATGCTAATAGCAGGCGCGACAATAAAAAATTTTATTTTATACTTAGCAGTGAATCTATGAAAGCCTAGAAGGACCACTTTTAAAAAGAAAAAAAAAATTCACGTTATTGCGAGATAACTATATATGTCGTTATTACGAGAGAAAATTTTTCTCATTATAACGAGATAACGTATGTCGTTATTAAGAGAAAACTAAGTCGTATTAGCGAGATACTATCTCGTATAAACGCGATAGCTATCTCGTTATAATGACATAGCTATCTCGTTATAACGAGATAAATAAGTAATCTTCAGCAACACAGTTTTCAGCTACTGGATACCCGACCTTGCACACTCACTCGCACCAGTGCTAAAGGGAACTCAGAGAAAAGTGCTTTTTGCACCGACGAGAAGACCCGAACTAACTTCAACAAGCGCACCTTCATTAAACACACATAGATCCAGGCATATGGACACGCGTTTACAAAGGCATATTGACAGACACACACGCATATACCCTCAGCCCCCGCCCATCGGGGCTAGAAGAAATAGATGGGCTGCATGATGCTTCCATGCAGAGCCGAAGCCGACTTGCACACGAGTACTGGTAAACCGCTTAGAGGATCTAGGCCTGCCCAGGCAAAGCGGTGCGAGTCGGCCCGTCCACGCTTATAAACTTTATTGGTTTCATTGGGCGGCAGGGCTTGAGATGTAATTTCATCTCAATGTCGGGTAAAAGTCCCACAAAATTGGAAGCAACGTCTTCAAAATGACCTTTACACTGGTGACGGTGACGCTAAACCTCAAATCAACCAACCAACGCATGTACCCTCCGCCCTTCACCTCCCCCATGCACTTATAAGTAATGATTGTGACAGGTGGCAGGTATTGTTTATCTCATATTTTATGGCCCTCTCAACATCAATTCAATCGTTCTGAGATGGGACCTCGGTTTGAAACGAAGGAGCAAGGCATTCTTCTGCGACACCTACGTTTGTTTGGTTGATTTGAGGTATAAAGTCCCTGTCAATACTATTTAGGTCATTTTGGAGACATTGCTTACAATTTTGTGGGACTTTTACTAAACATTGATATGAAATGACCATTCAAGCACTGTCGCCCAATGAAACCAATAAGGTTTATATGCATGGACGGTCCGACTCGCGCCACTATTCCTGGCAGGCTTAGAACCTCTAAGTAGTTTCCAGTACTCATGTGCGGTTGGTTTCAGTTCTGCGTGGAAGCATCAGGCAGCCCAATCTATTTCTTCAAGCCCCGATGGGCGGGGGCCGACACCTTAATGAGTAATTACTTGAGAAGTCAGTGGATGTTTCTTCTTCCTCTTCATCTTCTTCTTCTGTGGTGATAATGAGATAATTATCTCGTAATATTGAGTTAATTTTCTCGTAATAACGAGCTAATTATCTCGTTATTACGTTAATTATCTCGTAATAACGAGTTAATTATCTCGTAATAACGTGATAACTAACTCGCGGGGCCGACACCTTATGTTTGCGGCGAGAATGAGTAATTACTTGAAAAATCAATGGATGTTTGTTCTTCGTTTTTTTTTTCTTCTGTGGTGATAATGAGATAACTATCTCGTAATATTGAGGTAATTTTGTCGTAATTACGAGTTAATTTTCTCGTTATTACGAGTTAATTATCTCTTAATAACGGGTTAATTATCTCGTAATAACGAGATAACTAAGTCGTAATAACGAGATTACTAAGTCGTAATAACGAGATAA
>CAUZLF010000390.1:0-18114 GCA_963580285.1 Lucinisca nassula | reverse complement strand
ACAAACAAACAAACAAACAACAAGGTTCAAAGAAAGGTTTCAAAACTGCATATATTATATATGTATAAACCAAGGACCATCCAATAGAACCGTTCAATAGTAAACAAGAGAACTATAATGGTTCTAAATTCCTTCACCTGAGTTAATAGATTTACATGTTGGTACCGGCAGTGGAGGTGGGGGGGGGGGGGGGGGGGGGGTTGTCCACTGAATGAAGCTTAATATCGAATATCAAAGGCCTGGGCATTCGGGTTTCAGACAAGAAGATTCTTTTTAATTATCCCTATATTGTCTATGTAAAACATGTGAGACCTGGGGCGGGGCTGTTTTTGGCCCCCGGGCTATAATTTGAACAAACATGGTAGAGGTACACTAGAAGAAGTTCCGGGCCTTCTGGTTTCAGACAAGACGGTTTTTAAAGGTTTTACCTATATATGTCTGTGTAAACCCAGTCGGCCCCGGGGTGGGGTCATTTTGGTCCCAGGGCTATAATTTGAAAATCTTGGTAGGGGACCGTCCACTTGATTAGCTTCATACCAAATATCAAAGACTTGGGCCTTCTGGTTTCAGACAAGAAGATTTGTAAAGGTTTTCCCTATATACCTCCATGTAAATCCAGACCATATGGATGTAATTACGATAACACATCCGTGTGGTATAGTACATTTTTCCATACCACGAAAAAAGTTATTTTTATTGTGAAAATTTGTGATAATTTTCTTATTTATACACCAAACATAGGTTTTGGGTGCTCGTTAGAACCGCCTCAATGAGGCCGTTCTAACGAGTACCCACAACCTATGTCTTGGAACAGAAATAAGGAAAATGTTGTTTACCCCCGTAAACCCCAGTTTTCTCTATATAAAGTGTGGTTTGTGGGGTCTTTATTTCACAGACTTGTTCAAGTGATGTATATTAGATGGATATATGCCACTTGTCAAAATCATATGTGCATAATCATTCATGTCATTAGTTTATTTTATTTTCGGCGTTTCATTTTATTTCATGCTAAATGGTAATAAAATATTGTCGTACGGTACTTTTTTGCTGTAGCCATTTGACTGGAAATAGCGGTTTTACGTAAAATGGCTATTGCCAGTCAACTGGCAATAGCAATTTTAACGTAAAGCCGCTATTGTCAGTTCACTGTCAATAGCCACTTCGTTATTATTATTACTTTAATAGTATGTAAACTATATAAAGAACTTATTAAACATGTATTCCACTCGCTTTTTCGGCTATACCAAGGTTCAAAGATGGATTCCAAAAATGCATATTATACGGCAAAATGCAGCGTCTGATCTGGGTCTCGACTGGATGCTTTAACAATATTTATTTTATAAAATTTATCACAAACAAAAACAAACCTGACACCATTATAATTGAAAATGGACCACTCCATACCTACTAGATGGAAGATTCCATTGTCATTTATGGGTTCAAAAATAAAGGTCCCAATATATAATTTGAATAATCTTGGTACAGGTCTACTAGACAAAGCTTCATACCAAATATCAAAGATCTAGGCCTTGTGATTTCAGGCAAGAAGATTTTTTAAAGAGTTTCCCTATATAAGTCTATGTATGCTAGTCGGCCCCGGGGAGGCCCTTTTTTGGCCCCAGGGCTAGAATTTGAATAGGTCTACAAGATGAAGCTTCATACCAAATATCAAAGACCTGAGCCGTCTGGTTTCTGGCATGAAGATTTTTGAAGGTTTTCCCTATTACGTCAATGTAAAGCCAGTGGGCCCCAGGGCAGAGCCATTTTTTGCCCCAGGGCTATAATTTGAACAATCATGGTCGAGGTCAACTAGACAAAGCTCCATGCCAAATATCAAAGAACTGAGCCTCCTGGTTTCAAACAAGGCGATTTATAAAGATTTTCCCTATATAAGTCTATGTAAAACCAGTGGGCCCCGGAAGGGGTCATTTTTGGCCCCAGGGTTATAATTTTAATACTCTTGACAGAGGTCCACTAGACGAAGCTTTATATCAAATATCAAAGATCTGGGCATTGCTGTTTTAGAGTAGAAGATTTTTAAAGATTGTCCCTATATTAGTCCAGGTACAACCAAAGGGCCCCTGGGCGGTGGAATTGTTGACCCAGTGGCAATAATTTGAACAATCTTGATAGAGGTCCACTAGATGAAGCTTCAAATCAAATATCAAAGACCTGGGCCTTGCTGTTTAAGAGATAAAGATTTTTAAAGATTTCCCTATATAATTCTATATAAAACCAAAGGGCCTCGGGGCGGGGGCATTTTTGGCCTCAGATCTATAATTTGGATAATCTTGATAGAGGTCCACAAGATGAAGCTTCACACCAAATATCAAAGACCTGGGCCATGCGGTTTCAGATAAGATGATTTCAAAAGATTTTCCATATGTAAGTCATTGTAAAACAAAAGGGCCCCGGGGCAGGGCATTTTTGCCCCCAGGGCTATGATTTGAACAACCTTGATAGAGGCCAACTAGATGAAGCTTCACACCGAACATCAAAGACCTGGGTCATGCGGTTTCAGAGAAGAAGAGTCTTTACGTTTTCAGTAAAAAAATCTATTTACGGCTCCTCTGACCTAGATGTGCAACGGACCGAAGCCATTTTGAACAATTTTGAAAAGGGAGCATTCTTGTGAAGTTTGGTCAAAATCCGATCAGTGGTTTAGGAGGAGATGTCGTTTGATGAAAAGTTTACGGACGAACACACGCACGCACGCACGCACAGACGACAAAGTGATCCCGAAAGCTCATTTCGTCACTACGTGATAGGTGAGCTAACGATTCCAAAATCACCTAAATAGTGTCGACGGAGACGTTAAACTTCAAATCCGTCAACCAAACAAACAAACAATACAGTCGTACTGGGTAAGCGCGCTGTCTTTTAACTTTTAGGTCTCACAGCTTTGGTTCGCGTCTCCCTTGGGCCACATGTGAGATGCCAAGTTTTGCGACGGAAGGTTTTGTGTTTTTGCTCCGGGTACTCCGGGTTTCGCCCACCCTGATTAACGATTGGCTCGAAATACAGTGAAATTCCGCTATTAAGACCATCTACTATTAAGACTAATTTTGCTTTAAATAGCTATTGAAGGAGGTTACAGTTACCCTGTCTTTGTATTTTCAGCACATAATGTTCTCTGGTCAGGGACCACCTTTGGGACTGTTCAAAAGTGGTCTTAAAGGTGGTCTTAATCCAGGAATTTTACTGTAAATGAAATAGTCTTAAAAGGGCCGTCAAACCAAAAAAAAAAAAAAAAAAAAAGAACATCACTGAAACACGCTTGTACTTTTGACCCCCTTGAACCCATTTCTAATTAGTAAAACCGGGATTTAAATACATAGTTGTGAGTTGGGATAAAGCATTTACCCGGTACATAAGTACGTAAGTACATTCTTTTGTCATCGCTCTAGCGCCTCCATTTATTTATGGATTTTGATATAACTTCATACAAATATTGCTTATGATAAAATCTCGAGCGAGTTTGACTTTAAAGTTTATGGCCTCAAGGCCAGGGTGGCTAGTTTTAGAAAATCTTTGTCATCGCTCTAGCGCCTACATTTATTGACGGATTTTTATATTCTTTCATTAAAATATTGCTAATGATAATATCTCAAGCGAGATCGACTTTCAACGTCATGGACTCAAGGTAAAGGTAACTGTGGCTATTTTTAGAAAAAAAACTTTGTCATCGCTCTAGCGCCTACATTTATCGACGGATTTTAATATAACTGCACACAACTGTTGCTTGTGGTATTATCTCAATCGCAATTGACTTTCAAGATTATGGACTCAACGTCAAGGTCACTGTGGCTATTTGTTGAAAAAAAAAAAAAAAAAAAAATACAAAAACATTGTCATCGCTCTAGCGCTCACAATTATCGACGGATTTCAATAACTTTGCACAAATGTTTCTTATGATACATGTATTATCTCGAGCCAGTTAGACTTTCAAGGTCACTGTGGCTATTTTTCGAAAAAACATTGTCATCACTTTAGCTCTTACGTTGACGGATTTTAATATTCAATGACTTCACATAAATATTGCAAATAATATTATTTTGAGCGAGTTCGACTTTCAAGGTCATGGCCTCGAGGTCAAGGCCACTGTGGCTACTTTTATAAACCCTGCCATCGCTCTAGCGCCTATATTTTTTGACGGATTTTAGTATAACTTCACACAAATAATGCTTATGATAATATTTGGAGCGAGATGGAAGGTCATAGCCTCAAGGTCAATGTCACTGTGGCTATTTGAAAAAACACTTTGTCATCACTCTAAAGCCTACATTCATAGACGGATTTTAATATAACTTCACACAAATGTTGCTTATGAAAATACCTCGAAGCAATTCAAATGCCAAGACCATTGCCTCAAAGGTCAAGGTCAATGTGGCCGTTTTTAGAAAAAATGTCATCGTTCTACCGCCTACAATTGTTGACAGATTTTAATATAACTTCACACAAATGTTGCTTATGACAATATCTCGAGCAAGTTCGACTTTGAAGGTCATGGCCTCAACGTCACTGTTGCTTATTTAAAAAAAAAAAAAAAAAAAAAACAACAACAACATTGTCATCGTTCTAGCGCCTACATTTATTTACGAAATTTAATATAACTTTTATATAACTTAACATACATGTACATGTTGGTTATGAAAATATCTCGAGCGAGTTCGACTTTCAAGGTCTTGGCCTCAAGATAAAGGTCACTGTGGCTATTTTTAGAAAAAAAAAATGTCATCGCCCTATCGCACTAGCGCCTGCATTTATTGACGGATTTTAATATAACTTCACATTAATGTTGTATGTGATAATATTTCGAGCAAATTCGACTTAAAGTTCATGGTCTCAAGGTCAAGGTCACTGTGGCATTTTTTAGAAAAACTTTGTCATTGCTCTTGTGCCTACAATTATTGATATATTTTAATATAACGTCACATCTCGAGCGCATTCGACTTTCAGGGTCCTGGGGCCAAGGTCAAGGTCACTGTGGCTATTTTTTTTTTTTAGAAAAAAAACTTTGCCATAGCACTAGCGTCTACATTTATGTATGAATTTTGCTATTTCTTTACACTAATATTTCGAACGAGTTCGACTTTCGAGTTCTAAGCCTCAAGGTCAAGGTCACTGTGACTATTTTTAGACTGTCTATTGCTTGATTTCTTTGCTAATAGCCTCGCCGAGGCAAATTTTTCACTATGTGATACGGATATATGACTTTCAAGCCCTTAGAATTTTTTTTTTATTTGTAAATTTTCGGCAAACAGATGATTGATTATTGACAAGATCTAATCAATAATGTTGTTTAATGCCATATTTCTAAATATAAATAGCCTCGCCAAGGCAAACTATTCACAAACTGATTACAGGCAGATAACTTTTAAACGGCAAGGAATATTTTGATAATTTTTGGCATGCATATGTATACTGACAAGACCTACTTAATAAGATTGTCTAATGCCTTATATCTTCATAAGTAGCCTTGCCGAGGCAAAATTTTTACTGATTATAAACAAACAACTTTTGATAAATTTTGGCATCTAGAAAGATATTGACAAGACTTACCTAATGAGATTGTCAACTCTTATCATGCTGTTCACGACAACCCCTATCTTTAGAAACAGTGTAGATCCAGATCAGATGAAGCCATCTGATCAGGATCTACACTGTTTGACATTCAATTTATGAAATTGTAGGAATAAATTACATTAAGTAATTTGATTGGTTCAAAATCAGAAATAAATGTGGCTAAACTGAATATTCAGCAAGAGAAGGGTTAAATGCCTGATTTCTTTATAAATAGCCTCGCCGAGACTGATGTTTCACTAACAGACACAGATGTTATAACTTTCATACCGCTGGGAATATTTTGATAAGCTTTTGTATGCCGATGTATATTGACAACATCTAATCACTAATATTGTTTAATGCAATATTTGTTTATATAAATAGACTCACCGAGGCAGAATATTCACAAAATGAATGCAGACATATCACCCGCAAGGTTTTTGTTTGATTTTAACCTCACCGTCAACACTATTAAAGTCATTTTGGAGACGACGTTGCTTCCAATTTTGTGGGACTTTTACCCGACATTGAGATGAAATGACATGCCCAATGAAACCAATAGGGTTTATAAGCATGGACGGGCCGACTCGCAGCAATTTTCCTGGACATGCTTAGACGTTCTAAGCGGATTACCAATATCCATGTGCGGTCGGTATCAGCTCTGCGTGGAAGCATCGTGCAGCCCAATCTATTTCTCCAAGCCCCGATGGGCGGGGGCGGATCGACCGCAAGGTATATTTCAATTATTTTGGCATGCAGATGTATATATTATCAAAACCTAGCCAATTTGTCTTATTTAATAAATATAGCCTCCCCGAGGCGAAATTTTCACTATCTGATTATGGACGTATAACTTTCACACTGCTAGGAATAGTTTGATAAATTTTGGCGTGCAGATGCATATTGACCAGATCTACGACCATTGTGTTTTTTCACCACGTGAACAAGTCCATGAAATGAACACCCCCTTCCACCCCACTTTGTATAGAGAAAACTAGGGTTTACGAGGGTCAACATTATTTTTCTCATTTTTACTCCAAGACATAGGTTGTGGGTACTCGTTAGAACCGCCTCAATGAGGCGGTTCTAACGAGCACCAACAACCTATGTTTGCAGTATAAATGAGACAAATATCATGGATTTTCATCCGAAAAGTAGCCATTTTGGAGATGTGAAAAAATGCACTATGTCGAACGGGTTTGTAAGCGTAATGATTATGTTTCATCTGGAACCCGATACAATTTATTCTGCATTCCCATCGGGTCCTGCTTCTGGCCGTAAGTTGAGTTTTCACATGAGCCACACCATACCATACCAATCCCACCCCCACCCCCTCCGCCCGTCGAGGCTTGGAGAAATAGATTGGGCTGCATGGTGCTTCCACGTAGTGCTGAAGCATGAGTACTGGTAAACCGTTTAGGTCTAAGCCTGCCCAGGCAAAGGGGTTTGAGTATGACCGTCCATGCATATATACCTTATTGGTTTTTTAAGCCCCCGCCCTTAGGGGCTTGAAAAAATATATGGGCTGCATGATGCTTCCACGCAGAGCTGAATCTGGCCCGCACACTAGTACTGGTAAACCGCTTAGAGGATCTAAGCCTGTCCAGGAACCGCGGTGCGAGGCGGACCGTCCATGCTAATAAACCCTATTGATTTCATTGGGCGACAGGGCTTGAGATGTCATTTCATCTCAATGTCGGGTAAAAGTCCTACAAAATTGGAAGCAACGTCTCACAAATGACCTTTACAGTGTTGACGGGGACGTTAAACCTCAAATCAAACAAACAAAAACCTTATTGGTTTCGGTGGGCGGCAGGGATTGAGATGTAAGTCATCTCAGTATCAGGTAAAAGTTCCACAAACTTTGAAGCAACGCCTCCAAAATGACCTAATTAGTGTTGACTGGGACGTAAAATCGTAAATCAAACCAACACCTTACCGCACTTTCAGTGCTACATCTACAGTTTAACAGCTTGGTCTTCTAAAATATCTTGCAGGATCGATCCCGTACTTCTCCAGACATTCGGATGAGTCTTTAAATCGCGGTCCCGTCTCCGTATGACCTTAGCTGTTGATGGGACGTAAAACACAAACTCACTCACTCACTCACCCACTTCTGAAATGTCTTAGTTTTGCGATGCATATTTATACCCCCGCCACAGGAAGTATGTTAACCGGTATGGAGTTTCCATCATGTGACTGTTATTTCGTCCGCCTGTTAATCCTTCTTAAACTAATCTCTATAGAATTACAGTGGCACAGTCACTTGCAGCTTTTTTCATCGTACATTCTGTCATTTAACAAACATTTCGTGATAACAAATAGTTTTTAAGCGACTGTCACATAACCAACTGCCCTGACTAAATGCCACATAAGTACTGTTTCGTGAGAACGTGTGTTCGTCCGTTATCACTTAACTTCCACGTTTTACTTTACTTCTTATTTTACAATTCAATACATATTTGGCATATGATATCTCTATAGCATTGACTTTAACATAGTTAAGTGAGATACCTTGGTCAAGTGCCTCGGTTGGGCTAGGGTCAGTAATAAAGACATAGTTAGACTGGTAATTTCCAGGTTTTGTATATGTTTTTTATTTGGTTTTGTTTCCTTAACTTTGCATTGTAAACTTATAATGCCTAACTGGTATTACTTAAGGGGAACGTGAACAACTACATGTAGCAGATTTTTCCGCCATTTTTCAAAGGGAGACAACTTTCGGAACTTCCTTTTCCCTTTTCCAAAAGCTCTTTCCCACGGAAAAAGGTGTCAACTCGAATGTAGGACAATATCCCCTCCGGACAAAATCTCCTCTGCTCATTTTTGCCAAGGTGGACTAAATCCCCTTCATGTTTTTACAAGGTGGACATAATCCCCTTTGCAACTTTTGCCAGGGTGGACGAAATCCCGTTCATGATTTTTACAAGGTGGACAAAATCCCCTCCATAAGATGGACAAAATCCATTTTTAAAGAGTTTCCCTATATAAGTTTATGTATGCTAGTCGGCCCCGGGGAGGCCCATTTTTGGCCCCAGAATTTGAATAGGTCCACAAGATGAAGCTTCATACCAAATATCAAAGACCTGAGCCGTCTGGTTTCAGGCAAGAAGATTTTTGAAGGTTTTCCCTATTACGTAAATGTAAAACCAGTGGGCCCCAGGGCAGAGCCATTTTTTGCCCCAGGACTATAATTTTAACAATCATGGTCGAGGTCAACTAGACAAAGCTTCATGCCAAATATCAAAGAACTGAGCCTCCTGGTTTCAACAAGGCGATTTATACAGATTTTCCCTATATAAGTCTATGTAAAATCAGTGGACCCCCGGAAGGGGGCATTTTTGGCCCCAGGGCTATAATTTTAACAATCTTGACAGAGGTCCACTAGGCGAAGCTTTATATCAAATATCAAAGATCTGGGCATTGCTGTTTTAGAGTAGAAGATTTTTAAAGATTGTCCCTATATTAGTCTATGTACAACCAAAGGGCCTCGGGGCGGGGAAATATTTGACCCAAGGGCAATAATTTGAACAATCTTGATAGAGGTCCACTAGATGAAGCTTCAAATCAAATATCAAAGACCTCGGCCGTGCTGTTTTAGAGTAAACGATTTTTAAAGATTTTCTCTATATAAGCCTATGTAAAACCAAAGGGCCCCGGGGCGGGGGCATTTTTGGCCCCAGGTCTATAATTTGAATAATCTTGATAGAGGTCCACAAGATGAAGCTTCACACCAAATATCAAAGACCTGGGCCATGCGGTTTCAGAGAAGAAGATTCAAAACATTTTCCCTATGTTAGTCATTGTAAAACAAAAGGGCCCCGGGGCAGGGCATTTTTGCCCCCAGGGCTATGATTTGAACAACCTTGATATAGGTCAACTAGATGAAGCTTCACACCGGACATCAAAGACCTGGGTCATGCGGTTTCAGAGAAGAAGATTCTTTACGTGTTCAGTAAAAAAATCTATTTACGGCTCCTCTGACCTAGATGTGCAACGGACCGGAGCCATTTTGAACAATTTTTAAAGGGGACCATTCTTGTGAAGTTTGGTCAAAATCCAATCAGTGGTTTAGGAGGAGATGTCGTTTGATGAAAAGTTTACGGACGAACACACGCACGCATGCACAGACGACAAAGTGATCCCAAAAGCTCATCTCGTCACTACGTGACAGGTGAGCTAACAATTGGAAGCAACGTCTCCAAAATCACCTAAATAGTGTCGACGGAAACGTTAAACTTCAAATCCGTCAACCAAACAAACAAACAATACAGTCGTACTGGGTAAGCGCGCTGTCTTTTAACTTTTAGGTCCCACAGCTTTGGTTCGCGCCTCCCTTGGGCCACATGTGAGATGCAAAGTTTTGCGACGGAAGGTTTTGTGTTTTTTCTCCGGGTACTCCGGGTTTCGCCCACCCTGATTAACGATTGGCTCGAAATACAGTGAAATTCCGCTATTAAGACCATCTACTATTAAGACTAATTTTGCTTTAAATAGCTATTTAAGGAGGTTGCAGTTCCCTGTCTTTGTATTTTCTGCACATAATGTTCTCTGGTCAGGGACCACCTTTGGGACTGTTCAAAAGTGGTCTTAAAGGTGGTCTTAATCCAGGAATTTTACTGTAAATGAAATAGTCTTGAAAGGGCCGTCAAACCAAAAAAAAAGAACATCACTGAAACACGCTTGTATACTTTTGACCCCCTTGAACCCATTTCTAATTAGTAAAACCGGGATTTAAATATCCCCTCGCACAGCATAGTTGTGAGTGGGGATAAAGCATTTATCCGGTACATAAGAACGTAAGTACATACTTTTGTCATCGCTCTAGCGCCTCCATTTATTTACGGAGTTTGATATAACTTCATACAAATATTGCTTATGATCAAATCTCGAGCGAGTTTGACTTTAAAGTTTATGGCCTCAAGGTCAGGGACACTGTGGCTATCTTTAGAAAATCTGTCATCGCTCTAGCACCTACATTTATTGACGGATTTTAATAAATCTTCATTAAAATATTGATAATGATAATATCTCAAGCGAGATCGACTTTCAAGGTCATCGACTCAAGGTCAAGGTATCTGTGGCTATTTTTAGAAAAACTTTGTCATCGCTCTAGTGCCTACATTTATCGACGGATTTTAATATGACTGCACACAATTGTTGCTTGTGGACATCACTGAAACACGTCCAAGCTTAAAAATAGCCACAGTGACCTTGAAAGTCTAACTGGCTCGAGATAATACATGTATCATAAGAAACATTTGTGCGAAGTTATATGAAAATCCGTCGATAATTGTAAGCGCTAGAGCGATGACAATGTTTTTGTATTGTTTTTTTTTTTTTGTGGTTTTTTTTCAACAAATAGCCACAGTGACCTTGACGTTGAGTCCATACTCTTGAAAGTCAATTGCGATTGGGATGTTTTTCTTTATAAATAGCCTCGCCGAGACTGATGTTTCACTAACAGACACAGATGCTATAACTTTCAAACCGCAGGGAAAATTTTGATAAGCTTTTGTTTTCCGATGTATATTGACAACATCTAATCAATAATATTGTTTCATGCAATATTTGTTTATATAAATAGCCTCACCGAGGCAGAATATTCACAAAATGAATGCAGACATATCACCCGCAAGGTTTTTGTTTGATTTTAACCTCACCGTCAACACTATTTAAGTCATTTTGGAGACGAAGTTGCTTCCAATTTTGTGGGACTTTTACCCGACATTGAGATGAAATGACATGTCAATCCATGCCGCCCAATGAAACCAATAGGGTTTATAAGCATGGACGGGCCGACTCGCAGCAATTTTCCTGGACATGCTTAGACGTTCTAAGCGGATTACCAATATTCATGTGCGGTCGGTATCAGCTCTGCGTGGAAGCATCGTGCAGCCCAATCTATTTCTCCAAGCCCCGATGGGCGGGGGCGGATCACCCGCAAGGTATATTTCAGTTGTTTTGGCATGCAGATGTATATTATCAAAACCTAGCCAATTTGTCTTATTTAATAAATATAGCCTCCCCGAGGCGAAATTTTCACTATCTGATTATGGACGTATAACTTTCACACTGCTAGGAATAGTTTGATAAATTTTGGCGTGCAGATGTATATTGACCAGATCTACGACCATTTTGTTTTTTCACCACGTGAACAAGTCCATGAAATGAACACCCCCTTCCATCCCACTTTGTATAGAGAAAACTGGGGTTTACGAGGGGAAACATTATTTTTCTCATTTTTACTCCAAGACATAGGTTGTGGGTACTCGTTAGAACCGCCTCAATGAGGCGGTTCTAACGAGCACCCACAACCTATGTTTGCAGTATAAATGAGACAATTTTCATCCGAAAAGTAGCCATTTTGGAGATGTGAAAAAATGCACTATGTCGCACGGGTTTGTAAGCGTAATGATTATGTTTCATCTGGAACCCGATACAATTTATTCTGCATTCCCATCGGGTCCTGCTTCTTGCCGTAAGTTGAGTCTTCACATGAGTCACACCATACCATACCAATCCCACCCCCACCCCCTCCGCCCGTCGAGGCTTGGAGAAATAGTTTGGCTGCATAGTGCTTCCATCTAGTGCTGAAGCATGAGTACTGGTAAACCGTTTAGGTCTAAGCCTGCCCAGGCAAAGGGGTTTGAGTCGGACCGTCCATGCATATATACCTTATTGGTTTCGGTGGGCGTTAGGGATTGAGATATAAGTCATCTCAGTGTCAGGTAAAAGTTCCACAAACTTTGAAGCAACGCCTCCAAAATGACCTAATTAGTGTTGACTGGGACGTAAAATCGTAAATCAAACCAACACCTTACCGCACTTTCAGTGATACATCTACAGTTTAACAGCTTGGTCTTCTAAAATATCTTGCAGGATCGATCCCGTATTTCTCCACACTTTCGGATGAGTCTTTAAACCGAGGTCCAGTCTCCGTATGAGCTTAGCTGTTGATGGGACGTAAAACACAAACTCACTCACTCACTCACCCACTTCTGAAATGTCTTAGTTTGCGATGCATATTTATACCCCCGCCACAGGAAGTATGTTAACCGGTATGGAGTTTCCATCATGTGACTGTTATTTCGTCCGCCTGTTAATCCTTCTTAAACTAATCTCTATAGAATTACAGTGGCACAGTCACTTGCAGCTTTTTTCATCGTACATTCTGTCATTTAACAAACATTTCGTGATAACAAATAGTTTTTAAGCGACTGTCACATAACCAACTGTCCTGCCTAAATGCCACATAAGTACTGTTTCGTGAGAACGTGTGTCCGTCCGTTATCACTTAACTTCCACGTTTTACTTTACTTCTTATTTTACAATTCAATACATATTTGGCATATGATATCTCTATAGCATTGACTTTAACATAGTTAAGTGAGATACCTTGGTCAAGTGCCTCGGTTGGGCTAGGGTCAGTAATAAAGACATAGTTAGACTGGTAATTTCCAGGTTTTGTATATGTTTTTTATTTGGTTTTGTTTCCTTAACTTTGCATTGTAAACTTATAATGCCTAACTGGTATTACTTAAGGGGAACGTGAACAACTACATGTAGCAGATTTTTCCGCCATTTTTCAAAGGGAGACAACTTTCGGAACTTCCTTTTCCCTTTTCCAAAAGCTCTTTCCCACGGAAAAAGGTGTCAACTCGAATGTAGGACAATATCCCCTCCGGACAAAATCTCCTCTGCTCATTTAGCCAAGGTGGACGAAATCCCCTTCATGTTTTTTTACAAGGTGGACATAATCCCCTTTGCAACTTTTGCCAGGGTGGACGAAATCCCCTTCATGATTTTTACAAGGTGGACAAAGTCCCCTCCATAAGATGGACAAAATATCCTTAGGACAAAATCCCCTCCGGACAAAATCCCCTTCGGACAAAATGCCCCTTGCTGATTACTGCCATACAAATGGTACTCGAATGGGCTTAAAGTGTCCTGGTTTTTAAAAAAAATCGCCTTTATGTATGCGATTCTTCATCCCGAAAAAACGCCATAATTATTTTTATCCCCATGAACCCCAATTTTTTATGGTAAAACTGGGGTTTATAGGGCATCTTATGGAGTGGATTTTGTCCACCTTGTAAAACTCATGAAGGGGATTTCGTCCACCTTGCCAAAAAGTGCAAAGGGGATTATGTCCACCTTGTAAAAACATGAATGGGATTTCGACCACCTTGGCAAAAATGAGCAGAGAGGATTTTGTCCGGAGGGGATATTGTCCGGATACCGGTCAACTCTTAAAGGAAAGAATTTGCTCCTTAGGAGCAAATTCTTTCCTTTCAGAGTTGACCCCTATTGACATGGGAGATAAAAATTCTTTTGAAAGAGTTGCCTCCCCTGAAGGTATACCCATTCCGCTTAAAACCAGGCAAAGTATAGCTCTAGTCATGTAACTGCTGCTGCTGCTGCTGCTGCTGACAGAAGGTCAAGGTCACATACTTTGAATGGTTATTGTAAAGTTTTGCTCTTCATCGTGTCGATTGCATTGAAGTTTTACATGTCATATTATATAGTTAGTGAAAAGTTACAATCATATGACTGCTGCGGTCCCCGCCCGTATGGGATGGGCTGCATGATGCTCCCACGCAGAGCTGAATCCGACCGCACACGAGTACTGGTAAACCGCTTAGAGGATTTAAGCCTGCCCATGCAAAGCGGTGCGAGTCGGACCGTCCATGCTAACAAAGTTTTTACCCTATTTGTTTTCATTGGACGACAGGGCTTGAGATGTCATTTCATCTCAATGTCGGGTAAAAGTCCGACAAAATTGGAAGCAACGTCTCCAAAATGACCTAAATAGTGTTCATGGGGACGTTAAGCATCTAATCAAACAAACATAACATACGACTGCTGCTGCTGCTAATACAGAATGTCAAGGTCACCGTGATAGATTTTGTTTGTTTGTTTTTATAAGTGTTTAGCGACCTAGTCAACACTATTTTAGGTCATTTTTTAGTTTATCTGTACACAATTTTAGGTCATTTTTAGTTTACCTATACACAATTGTCCTAGGCAGGCTTATACGTAAGCGGTTAACCAGTACAGTGCACATCCTTTCGCCAGAAACTGGCAACTGCCCTTCTTTAATCAGTGATATGGAGAGAATGACCATAGAATATATTTCATGGTCAGTCTCCACGAAATAATGTTGCCGACCCCGGCAGGTATCGAACCCGCGTCCTCCTGATCACCAGTCAGACGCGCATCCGACGGAGCTTCATGTACCGTTGCCGGCTATACCGTGATAGAAATTTGCAAAATACACTGTATTTATGTTATGTACAACCTTTGATCCCTATACTTTATGTTATTGGGAATTGATATGTGGTATTACTTTACAGCTGACAAAGTATACATGTATTAACAATAATATGACTCCCACTGCAAAGATCACAGACTTGTTGTTGGTTGGTGCCTGATGCTCTGTCTCTGGTCGAGTCCATCGGAGTCTAACTGTTGGTTTTCTTTGGCTCCACATCACGAAAACATGCCTATATAATTTTGACCCCCTTGAACCCCACTTTTATACAGTAAAACTGGGGTTTACAGGGGTAAACCTTATTTTTCTTATTTCTGCTCTAATATATAGGGTGTGGGTCCTCGTTAGAACAGCCTCGATAAGGCGGTTCTAACGAGTACCCACAATCTATATTTCGCGCAGAAATAAGAAAAATCACAATTTTACAATTTTTCATCCTAAAATTTTCATATTTTTTTTTTCGGCGATTAAGGTTACAATGTGTTTGTATAGGCATGTTTTCGTAATGAGCATTTCAGTGGTTTCTTTCTGTCGAGTCCTCACCGTTGTTTCATCTCTGTGGATGTTGGATAGATGTTGTTGTTATTGTTGTTGTTGTTATTGTTGTTGTTGTTGTTACTATATATTGTCATTGGTGTTAGAGGACGCGCTGTCAGCAGACTCGTTACAATAACACACCCGTGCGACATAGTGCATTTTTCACATCCCCAAAATGGCCATTTTTCTAATGAAAATCCGTGATATTTCGAACAAATTGACCTGAGACTTGTGAACTCAACACAATTTCACACCCGACTGAATGCATTTATTTATCTTCGCCGTCTCCCAAAATAGCGTTATTGTTATTCAATACATATATCTATAGAATTTCAAAACGCAGTCTTTTAATTTTGGACTAGTCCGTGTTTTAGGTAAGTCGCCTTCAGTTGCGATTTCATTGGGTGATATAGTTTTACAAAGATTCGTACTGCATCATACTGACCACTTGGCAACGACTTCTACATCATGACATTATCAAACAAAAACTTATTTTTAATTTAAAATCCTTTGAAAAAAGAAATCCGAAACCCGCTTCCCCTAAAACATGGAATAGTCTTGCCACGCTTGAACGTTGAACTCTCAGAGGTCGTTGATAAAATATATAAATGTGTCGCAATTCGCAAGATGCCGAGCGGGGAATGGGAGAGGTAGGATTGACCTACTTCTTACAACCTCCGCAAAAGAAGTCACCTAACTCCCAATCGGCTAGCTGATAACTGTCAAGCAGACAGGAGTCAGCATATTGGCAGCCTAGGGAAAAGAGCAGTACCTACAACTAATCCCAGTTGGCGAACTGGGGGTAGCCCCTTATGTGCCATTGGCGCCCGGTAACCTTAAAAACAACAGTCAGTCAGTCAGATGCCGAAAATTCACGAGAAGTTTACGAAAGCCGACGTACTAGGCGAAAACATTGACCAATTTATTCCACGCATAAAGGTCAGTCTCATGTCAAATTGTTCGAACTATAAATACGGCGAATATAGGTTGAGGATGCTCGTTAGAACCGCCTCTTCACTTTGTACCCACAACCTATGTCTTGGAGCAAAATTAAGAAGAAAAATCAAAGGCTTGAGGAGTCTCAAAGTCTGTGAACTACAGGGTATCTGATCTGGATCTACACTATCTGCCAACGTTTGTATGTGAAGAAACACCACTATAGCACTTAATATATAACATTTGAAATCTGATTTTCGTCTAAGATGTCTCTCTGACAAAACAGTTGCAGGAATGATTCTGGATTGTTACATGTATTTCTGCTTCTAACATACGAGTAGATGCATTCTTTTACAGCTCAAACACTGAGGTTTTCCTGGTGCTGTTTTTATACGAGGACTGTTCAAATATGAATGCAAGTAGAACGTTTTCTCATGCCTTAATGCGAAAATCATCTGGAAATAAATATCACAGCGTAGAAAAACATTTTACCTATACACTGATACCAAACCTGTTAAAATCCGGACACTTTAGCCATGTATATCGTTAGATAAACACTGTCTACTCTTGTATACTAATACAAAACATGGTTGGAAGAAGGCCAGAGTAGGCCGTTGAAATACGGTCCTATATTAAGAATCGTTGTATTCTTGGTATACGATGCAAAGACATTTTTGATGAAATATGTTCGGTTTATGGGCATAATTAAATGTCTTTTCCGACAGTTTTGCGTTGGTGTAAGAAAATCAGCTGTGGGCTAGGCTCAACAGAAGTTGCATTTCGAAAAGAGCAACATCTGCCAAGATGGTTGCTAGTGTGAAAGAAATAGTTGCTACCGATGCACGATACACCACTAGGCAAATAGCTAGTATGGTTGGCATCTCATTAGGAGCAGCTCATACAATTCGGAACAAACTTTGTTTGTTTGTTTGATTTGAGGTTTAAACTCCCCGTCAAAACTGTATAGGTCATTTTGGAGACATTGCTTCCAATTTATTAGGACTTTTACCCGACATTGAGATGAAATGACATCTCAAGCCCTGTCGCCCAACGTATTGGGATTAGTGGTCTGTGTCAATCAAGAAAACACGCCTGTATTATTTTGACCCCCTTGAACCCCACTTTTATATAGTATAACTGGGGTTTACAGGGGTAAAGCTAGTTTTTCTTATTTCTGCTCTAAAATATAGATTGTGAGTACTCGTTAGAACCGCCTCGATGAGGCGGTTCTAACGAGTACCCACACTCTATATTTTGAGCAGTAATAAGAAAAAAATCACATTTTTTCATCTTAAAATTATCATTTTTACGGCAATAAAAGGTACGATATATTTGTATAGGCATGTTTTCGTAATGGTACTCGGTTTGCTACTCAACATCCTTTTGAGAGGCCCCCACCCACCGGGGCTTGATGAAATATATGGGCTGCATGATGCTTCCACGCAGAGCTGAATCCGACCCGCACACGAGTACTGGTATACCGCTCAGAGGATCTAAGCTTGCCAAGGCAAAGCGGTGCGCATGAGTCGAACCGTCAGTGCTTATAAACCCTTTTGGTTTCATTGGGCGACAGGGCTTGAGATGTCATTTCATCTCGGTTATTTTCATCTCATCATTTCGGGTAAAAGTCCCACAAAATTGGAAGCAACGTCTCCAAAATGACCTTTACAGTGTTGGCGGGGACGTTAAACCTCAAATCAAACAAAGAAACAAAATATATCTGCACTGTTTTACTTTCTCATAAACGACATTTGTTTTTTTTTTTTTTTTTTTTTTTTGTTGTTGTTGTTTTTTTCTGTTCT